>JAADXL010000313.1:0-33672 GCA_023337755.1 Pythium aristosporum
AGGCGTTGCGGAGACTATCTTGCTGCGAGTCGACGTCGCCGCCGGCGTAGATGACGAGCTTAGCGCCTTCGGCGATGGCTTCGGCGTGGAGTTCGTCGAGGGTCTTGGTTTCTTCGCCCAAGTGCGGCTTGGCCGTGGCCATCGTGGTGGCGACTGCACCGATCGTAGCGAGCACGGCGAAGAACTTCATGGCGGAGAGTGGACTTGGGCACTTGTCGCGGTCGAGGCGAATTGGAGAATGAAGAGTTTTGACAGGGCAGCGATCACAACGAGCTGCATACCGGTATGGTAGATAATGGGACGATCGTAGTGGCTACTTTTACTTCAGCGAGATAATGTGGCTGACACCACAATGCGGTGTTACTGATAATTCATACTACACCGAGAAAGAGTGGCTGGCAGTCCAATGCGTTGTCAGAAGTCATATGTCACTCCTGCCTTTCCAACAAGTTGCGGTGCTCTGGTC
This sequence comes from Pythium aristosporum, assembly GCA_023337755.1. Lineage (NCBI taxonomy): Eukaryota > Oomycota > Peronosporomycetes > Pythiales > Pythiaceae > Pythium > Pythium aristosporum. The sequence goes on from JAADXL010000313.1 coordinate 467, forward strand.
AAGAATTGTATGACCCAGGCCTTATGTCATACAATTTTCGACCGACGCAACGCAACTGGACAGGCCAGGATGGGAGGCTCGTGCCAAAGTCCCAATCACAAGAGAGGATGCTCGTGACAAGGTTCCTTTCTTGTGACTTTGCAACGGGTAGCGACCGTACAGTTGCTGTGCTGATGGAGGAAGAAGCCAGAGGACGTCAGGATCCTATTATAACACAGTAGCTCGGTTTAATCCATGTTGATGCGAAGTGGTTCACTACACGAGCGGTAAAAACAGTCGCGGTGTGGGACGCGGTCAAATATTATCCATCGCTCGCGCGCCACGTGATTGTGGGAGCGGGGTTGAGAGTCTCAACACCACGCGCACGATCGCATGTTTGATTTAATTGTGCGTAAAAGGGTAACTTGAAGCGATAGACTTGTTCCTGTGAATCGCATGGCTGTGGTGGATAAGCCGCTATTTCTTGACGGCCGCTCTCACTGAGACTCAGACTGAGTCTCACGCTTGTGGAAGGGGCACCACGCGTTTCCAGGCACGTTGTCCATGTGGACTGACGTTATGCCGTTTGCTTCGTAATCTGAGCAATCATCGACAACGCCGGAGCAATCCGTGTGTCACCCGGCTGACTGTTGACGCCGCCGCCGTTTGATTTGACGTAGGGATTCAGCTACCTCTATGCTGTGGACTATTATAGTAGCAACTGTGAGCCCAGCTCGTGCGTAGAAAAACATAAAAATTGTTTTAGGGACAGTGGGTATCAACGCGATAAACGTAATCACCATCATCATTCCCCCCCCCCAGCTTCCCGCTGTGGATGATAGAATTCGTCATTTTTTCTACTGCGTTGTGGTCCATGAACTGGTGATCATGAGGTCAAAGGTTACACACGATTGACACGTTTACTGTTAGTGGAATCCTCCCGGCATCGTGCCGGCTAACTCTGATGGAACACAGTCACTGTATAACTAGTATAACGTTCACCCTTTGCGGCAGCAGTACAGTGAACGACGGGAAAAGACGCACGGTTTTGATCGAGGCATGGGATTTTCAAAAGGGAGATGGGCTCATATTGATACCATGTGAACATAATAAGGTGTATCTATTGGATGAAATTAAAATATAAACTATTTTATTGGATAATAACACTACTTCATTCGTGTATTGGTGTTAGGGATGTTTTTGCATCAAATCAGAAGTGTCCAAAATTCTTTTTGGATTCGTCCAAAATTCTGTCGAAAATGCAAAAATGTGCAAAACTCCATCCCCCTTTCCAAAAGTCCATCCCCCTTCCAAAACTCAACCAAGGAGAAAACCACAGAATCATGATGCGATCACACAGCGTAATTGCACGGTCAAGGAGGCCGCTCTGCCGAGTCGACCATCTTAGGTCGCTACGCTCTTCTCCAAGTTCCAGATCGGCACACTCCAGACGCTGACGAGCATTTGCACTATCATTGGGCCTCCGTTAATGCGCGATTGCCGACAAGTACCAGAACTGCGATCCACGTCGTGAGCATCTTGACGAGCGCGCGGCTGCTCTGGCCCGTGCATCTCACGCGCGACTTCCCGCTCACGGTCGTGCTCATCACTGGGCAACTTCCAAATGGTAACGTCCAGCTCGCTGCTCGACCACGCGTTCTTGACATGATCTCCAAGTACGGCGGCGAGTACGGCAAGCAGCTGCTCTTTGGCGCCGCGAGCTACGGTGCCCGGCGCGTACGTTGCCGGTCTCGTGGTCGCGGCCAGTAGCATCGCCTGGGCGTTCAATGTGTCGCCCGCGTTCGCGTTCATGTTGCTCCTCGCGCTCGCCAGATCCACGTGCTGAGCCACGATGAGCCCGAGACCGAGACCAATGGCGGTAAGCTGCTCGAGCGCAATCCCTCGTTCTCGCAGGCCATGGGCCACTTGGCGCACCAGACGGACGTGATCGTGCTTATGGGTACAGTGTTTCTCATGGGCCTCATGTTCGGCGTGCTCAACCTGTTCAACTTCTCGGGCGGCAACACGCAGATCATTGGTTTTGCCATCTTGTGTGAGACGACGTCCGAGCTCCCGGCGTGCTTCTACTCTTAACGCATCATCGACCGACTGCGCACAGTCAACGTGCTGCTGTTCTCGATCGCCGGGCACGCGGTGTGCATCACGTACTACGCCTTCATGACGAACGCGTGGAGCGCGATCCCGTTCGAGTTTTTCCACGGACTCACGTTCGGCGCCGCCTGGCCCGCGACCACGCAGTAACTGTACAAAGCCTCACCGCATGGTGCCGAAAGCACGATGATGGGGCTGCTCAACGTTGTCCAGAACGGCGCCGGCCGGAGCGCGGCCAGGCGCAACGTCTGACCCTGGCCGAGCTACTGTCTTAGATCGCCAATAGCATGTTCCATATTCTCTTGCTGATGGTTTACTCGAACTGGATCATTCAGTCACCAGACGTTGACAGCTTGCAAACACCAACAACGGACTAAAACGTATTCATGGAAATTACCCTATTGATGGATCTAAAATGCACATATCATACAGTTCACTCTTTGGCCGTCGCTGTTTCGTTAGACAGTGCCTACGTCAAAGCAAATAGTCAGCACAAGGATTGCTCTGTCGATCATCACTGCTACGTACCGATGGCCGATGACGGTGCCGGGTACTCTGCTTCGCCCTCAAAACTCTCCGACTGCGAGATATGTCTCGCAAGATCGACCTTATCCCCCTTGACCGCCGCATAGTTGATGTAAATGAACATGAGTTGCTCCACCTTGCCCACGGAGAGACGGTTCCGCTTTTGGTATGGATGTGATTGAATATGCTCCATGCTCGCTCGCTTGCGGCTGATGATGTTGGAAGGGCAAACACCACATCCGCAATCTTGCCGAGTAATGGGAATTCTCTGCGCACGGATCTCCAGTAGCTTTTTGGACTCGTTTTCTGCATTCCCGTCTCTTGAGCTTTAACATTGGCGAACGCAAAGAGCTGGGACTTCAAGTCATCCTCTTCGCTAGGCACAATCAAATTCTTCTCGATCGCAAATTTGACAGCCGCCGACCGAGTCTTTCGTTCGTCACCACGCTCGAAGTCGTCAAAGCTGGTTCTCGGGTCAAGGAAAAATGCAATCGCCATTGCGTTCGTATGGACGTAAGTCCACCGTTGACGGATTTTCTCGCGGAAAAATTTCTCGAGCACATTTCGCACAATTGGGACCGCCGGATGGTACCCATTTGAGTAGGTTGGCTCTGGAGGCTCGTCTTCATCAGAACCCGGGTCCGGGTCATCGTTTGTTGGATCGTTGTCCTTTTCTTCCTCATCCTTGTTTTCTTCGCGCTCTCTCTCGCTCTCTCTCTCTCACTCTCTCTCTCGCGCTCTCTCTCTCACTCTCTCTCGCTCTCTCTATCGCGATACACTTCGTGGTGAAGTAGGCTCCGAAACCATGAGTATACACCGGAAGCGAACATGGTATCGGACTCGAGCTGTCCTAAAGCAACTTGAATGGGCCGGATCAATCGGACAACTGCCCGGAGATTTTCCCAGAACACAGCGTCTTCCACGAGCGCGACCACGTAGGCGAGCTTCTCGCGAGATGCCTTTTTCTTTGCGTATCGCTGACGGAGCGATGCATAGTGACGCGCAGTGAAAAGCTCAAATAGCGCTTCGCGATTCGCCAGCACATTTTCCAAACAGTTAAAAACTGAGTACCACCGAGTTGGTACTGGAAGCGTCAAGCCGTTGCGGTTTTGACCACCAGCGCGAATGTCGTTCAGAGTTCCTCGAAACGTATCAAGGAGCCCGCTGTGGTCCCGGACAAACCGCGTCAGCTCAACGCAGTTCGAATGGACTTTCTTGAGCGCCTCATGCGCAAACAAATTCTTCATCAGGAGGTTCAGCACGTGCGCAGCACAGCCTCCACCGACAATGGCGAGATGAGAAAGTCTGGCCCACACGCCCCTCATGTTGCTGGCATTGTCAGTGACAATACCAACAACTCGAGCAGTCGTCTGGCTTTGTATTTCTTTCACAACCAGCTCAGTTTTGGCCGCCAAATTCTCCGCCGTCTGCTCCTCGGCGCCCGTGGCCCATGATGACCAGAAGAATGATGGCATTTCTGGTGCAACGACCATGAAATTGACGATTTTGGCGCCATTTGGGTCCGTCCAGCCATCCGTCACAACCGAGACAAACTCTTGCTCGTTGATTTTGGCGATGACGCGTTTGCGCATTACGTTCGCTACATCTTGTAGCAGCGACTTGGTGATGGACTGACGTGGTGGTACTTTGATTCCTGGTGCCAATTTCCCATGAACTTGTGGAAAACGGTGCCATCCAGAATGGAAAACGGGAGAGCACACACAACAACGAGCTCAACGAGGAGGAGATTGAAGGCTTCTTGATTAATTGGAGCCGAGGCAGACTTTAAAGCTGGATCATGCGAGCCCGTTCGGGCAGCCGGCAAGGTTGGCTCCGGCACCGGCGCCGCGGCCTGGCCGAGTTGGTGCTTGACGTCGACAGGGATCTTCTTGCAGTTACGCAGTGCGTGTGTGCTCAAGTTGCCGCCTGGCTTGGGGTTGTTTATTTTTTGCGAGCAATACTTGCACATTGCGATTCTCTTCGGGCCTTGCTTGAGCTCGTGAAAGTGCGCCCACATCTCGCTTGGGGGCCGCCCTCTGGTTGGCATGCGTTGCTGAGTCGACGCAGGTTGACGCGGTGATCGCCTGAGACCCACCGGCGTCGATGGAGGAGGTGGCGTTGGCTGTGCTGCCACGGGCGAAAAGGTGTCACGACGAGATCGTGGAGCGCGGTGGGCCGCTCGCACAATTCTGAATGGTTTGGTAGACTTTTGAACGTTTTGCACATTCAGAAGTGTCCCTATTCTATAACATCCCTAATTGGTGTCGTGCGTCTTTTCCCGTCGTTCACTGTATCCGAGGTGCCAAGCCCAAATTGCTGGGACCTCCTAATAATAACAGACTGGATATGCGAAGTCGGGATCAGTCATCTAATAGTTGTACAGTGAATTCCTAGTAGATAACTGTTCCAGATTCTCATGGTCTCAAACTGCGGTCACAGCGGCAGCGCCATTATGTAGCGCCGCTGATACAGTAGCGTGTCTGGTCACAAGATACGTGACTCTTATTGCTGCAGGCCACAGCAACGCCTGCTTTCACCTCACTCTCAAAGCTCCCAGCAACTACAAACACCTCCTCCCCCACTCAAGTCATCAACCATGAAGTTCTTCGCGACCATCGCTCTCTGCGCTCTTGTCGGTGCTGCTGCCGCAGAGTCGACCACCACCGAGTCGGCTCGTCAATTGCGTGCTGCTGCTGGCACCATTACCAAGTGGGAAATCACGTCTGAAGGCAAGAGCCTCGCCAGCCTGCCATCCAACACATGCTTTCAAGTCACGTGCGACTTTGGTGGCAACATGCAAGCGTGTGCTCCCGGCCTTGCGGCGCGTCTGCAAAACGAACTGATGCACGGCAAAAGTGTTGCCGGCAAGGGCGTTTACTCGGTCAGTGGCAACGCCGTCACCTTCTACTCGTCCCCTTTGTACCCAGGCGAGAACCGCCACAACACTGTGGCGACGGGAACGTGTGATGGCCGTACATTCAACGCCGTGTGCGAGGGTCCAGGCAGCAGCGCGCACAAGTGCTAAAAGAAAGAGAAGTACCACGATTTGCACCAAGTCACAGAATTCACTCGATCTTGGATTTTGCTCTACTTGCAAGATCCAAGATCCTCCAAAATACAGAAAAACGATTTTGTCTTTCTAATAACTAGTACTGCGTCATTCTAGCAACGTTATGCGCTAATTCTACCTACTACAAAATTAACTGTAGCTCTCTATCTACAGTAGTTCGGCTGATCACTACAAGCGCCGTGCTGTGCACGGAGGAAGCCCTGGATCTTGAGCTGTATTGAAATGATTCATGTAACGTTAGTCTTAAGGTTGACTGTATCACAGTTAACATTCCAGTAACACGAAAAAGCGTGACTCTCTCCTTTGCTGCAACTTTCCCTGCAGCATACTGTAACAACGTAAGGTGCGGATCCATGCTAACACATTTGATAGAATCTTGTAGGGGGATTAGATGTGCGAATCCATGTCTGGTCATAATTGCTTCAGCTTGAGACGGAAGATTATCACTCTATTGAGACGCTCACCAATTAAGAGCTCCGTTCCCAGCAACAGCAACAGCAACAGCAACAGCAACCGCCAAGCGCCCAAGCCTCTCTCTCAATGAAAAGTAATCAAGCATTTCGCCCCCGTCTCGCTTGGCCGGTGGATCTGGAGTGCATGCATGTAATACTATTTACCCAATGTCGAGTACCTGGGGTCATTGCAGGATTACAAGCTGCGCGTGACAACGGCTGACAGGCCGGAATAGTCGGCGACAGCAGTTTGATTCTTCGTCAAGTCCAAGAGTGCCGGCCACCAAGGAGCACTGCGGGGCAGGTTCGGTCATGTTCCGCACAGACCGTACCCGCTCCTCCTCGCGACCAACAATCAGACAAAAAACGTCGGACTCCTCACCAGCCTCACTGCCGCCGCTCGCGACGCATGGCGTCGTGTCAACTGAGAGGTCAAAAGATTTACGTACTACGGACTTCTCTTCCATCCTCTCAAAGTGGTTAGCTGCAGTCTCCTCATCGTGCGAAAGCTCGAACAGTATCGACCACCCAACAATGTTCGGCTCCGCAACCTGTTCCTGCAGGCTGGCGGCTTGGCTGGCCAGTTTGGTGCATGGCCTATGGACAGACGTCCATGACCAACAATCGAGCCGATTACCTCGACCTCATCGCCGGTCCCCGGGAGGCGTGTCGCCGCGGTTGGTCCGTCGAAGTGGTCGGCGACAGCGCTTTAGTCATCCGTCAGCTCAGCAGTTTCCTTCCCCCGAAGCACCCTATGCTCCGCCCCCTCTACAGCGAGGCACGCCGGCTTGCCGACTACCGCAATGGCACCATCATCGGCGCCACCACAATCGAATGGCTGACCTCGCCGCGAACACGGCCATGAATCTCCACGCGAGTGTCCAAACCACCCACCCCAGTGGGTGGCCCCACACCGCCTCCATAGACGCCCTCCTCGCGGACGACTTCGAAGAATGGCGCGCTCGACGCCTTCTCGCACATATGCATGCTTAGTTAGAGGTCCATCTCGGATATAGATATCGATAAACGCATTTCAATAGACCTCACTAACAACAACAGCTTGGTGCTACTCGGTGGAACCGCCAACAGCACAATGACGGACGCTGCCGCCCGCACAGCATCCAATCCTTCCACCCCACGCCCCGCCTCGATTTGGACGGGGCTCGAGCTCCTCGTTTAGTGTGATTTCCTTCATCGGCGGGCCGCTTCCACGCATTCGCGCCCACCGTTATAGCTTACACCCGAGGTATTGCCATTCACTATTCGAGAAGTACCGCAATATGGTCCATTTCGAAGTACAGAAGATGACGTTGTCATTTCATTTGACGAAGAATACTTCATTGTGTCCAGGTGGACGTCTCAACATTGTCGTCTGACACCTCGTCTGAGTGACACCGGACTTGAGCTTGAGCTTGATGTCTCCCTGGCTATAGTATTGATTTTCCACGATCCGAAACGTCGGACGCACTCCGTACTTTGCCATCATCTCACAGTCCGGACTGGACCGTCTTCACTGTCCTGAGTCAGGACGGTCTACTGCTGGTCGACAGTCCAGCAGTGGTGGCTCACGACCCACGTTGTGTCCACGCCGCGGCATCTTGGCGTGGTTGACGCTCGTCAGGCCGTTCACAAGCCGTGTAGCCGAAGCCGCCGGGTATACCTGGTTCGCGGGACGTTGTGCAATGAGTGCGATCGGCGTAACAGTGATTTCAGTTTATTTCAATGCACATTCAACTAAGAATATGAATCGTACAAGTAGAGCCTATGACTACCAGCAGTATAGGAGAAGGAGGATCCCTGCAAAAACGTGCCTTGGTGCATGCACATCGTGCCATGCCGCTTTGCACGTGCTTAGCACGCGTGTCCGGTGCCGCCCGGACCCTCGCAAACGGCATTAAACGTACGACCATCACACGTTCCTGTCGCCGCAGTAAGGCGACGGTAAATGCCTGGGTAAATCGGGGACGAGTAGAAGGTGACGGCGTTGCCACTGACCGAGTACACGCCCTTGCCGGGGAAACTTTTTCCGTGGATCAGCTCATCTTGCAGACGTGCCGCAAGGCCGGGAGCACACGCTTGCATGTTGCCACCAAAGTCACACGTGAGCTGAAAACACCCAGTCGATGAGCTCGATGTCAGGGCGGCGAGGTTTTTGCCTGCTTGCGTGACTTCGAACTTGGTAATGTCGCCAGCAGCAGCACGCAGCTGACGACCTGACTCGGTGGTGGTCGACTCTGCGGCAGCAGCACCGGCGAGAGTGCAGAGAGCGATGGTCGCGAAGAACATCATGGTGGTTGGCTTGAGTTGGAGAGAAGATGTTTGTAGTTGGCGGCAACTTTGAGAGTGAGGTGAAAATAGGCGCTATTGTGGCCTGCAGGTCACAAGACGCGCCCGCTGCGTAGTATCAGCGGCGCTGCACAGTTCTATGACCGCAAACTCAGACCGTTAGTATCTAGATGAGTCAGGTGAGTCAGGAACATTACACTTCAAGGAGCAGACTAGACCTGCGAAGTTGGGAAACTTGTGGAACACACGACATGTGTGTTCCACGAGTTTCCAAGTTCGATTCGTGTCGTGGTTGAGTCGACGGTGCTCCGCCTACAACTTTTGTGGCCCGCCACGTCTGAGACGAGTCTGTAAAAACACTGCCTTACCGAAAGTTGTCTTGCGCGCTGTAGTACACTGGTGGTCGAAAGCTGAACCTGGTTCATTGGTAGCCCCTCCAAGCACTACTCTGATACAATAATTCTGACAATTGATTTTGTTGTGCATCCTATGACAAGGTCTATTGTCCGCCCTTTCATGCAGGGAGCTATACGTTCCCACGGGTAAAAAGAAGTGAGTTGGTGCTACGAAGGATGAGAAACTGACAGTATAGTACACTGGACACAATCCAAGCTCGATTTACGATGCGAAGTGGCGGACAGTAAACGCTCAGGCTGTGTGACTCACACAGCATGCCTGTGTGTTTGCAGTATGACTCACGCAGCCTAACACGCAGCGTGGCACAGTCGACGGCGTGGGTTCCACGCTGTCGTTTTTTCCTTGAGCTGCTGATGGATGATGATCCTCAACATTCATACGAACACAATCACATGGGGACTTCCCGTGTGATTGTGCGACATCATATCGTAACCATTGCGAGTCATCATCGTATTCACACTACAACGTGCCAACAGTCCAGTTGTGGTGGCTCACGAGCCACGTTGCCTCCACGACGCTGCGAGCGCAGTTCCGCGTGAGCTCTAACTGCGCGTGGCTCGAGTTGTGGTTGTGGAGCCGTTCGGACCCAAAGTGACCCGAGAGGACGAGATGAACTCGGAGACGAGCTAAAAACGGCTCGAACTGGGACCGGAGTTGCAGTGAAAGCCGATAGCCAGTAGGGTAGTAATATAACTGAGCAAACATGACCACGGCCATGGGCACGACGTCGACACTACACCAAAATGCTCCGTTTCCGATGCTTGACAAAATGTATTGCTGGTTGTGGAGTACGACAAAATCGATTGCGTATTTTAAAGGATATGGATCGTGCAAGTACTACTAGCAGTAAAGGGTACGAATGATCCCTGTGGGTACGTGACTTCATGAACATCGTGCCACTTCACGCGCGCTTAGCACGAGTGTCCGGTGCCGCCCGGGCCCTCGCACACGGCTTTGAATGGACGACCATCACACGTTCCTGTCGCCGCAGTAAGGCGACGGTAAATGCCTGGGTAAATCGGGGACGAGTAGAAGGTGACAGCGTTGCCGCTGACAGAGTATACGCCCTTGCCGGGGAAACTTTTTCCGTGGATCAGCTCATCTTGCAGACGTGCCGCAAGGCCGGGAGCACACGCTTGCATGTTGCCGCCAAAGTCACACGTGAGCTGAAAGCAACCGCTAGCTGGAAATGAGGCGTAGTTCTTGCCTTCTTGCGTGACTTCGAACTTGGTAATGTCGCCAGCAGCGGCACGCAGTTGACGAGCCGACTCGGTGGTGGTCGATTCAGCGGCAGCAGCACCGACGAGAGCGCAGAAAGCGATGGTCGCGAAGAACTTCATGGTGGATGGCTTGAGTTGGAGAGAGGATGTTTTGTAGTTACTGGTAACTTCGAGAGTGAGCTGAATGCTACCGTAGTTGTGACCTGCGGGCCACAAGACACACCCGCAATTAGGTATCAGCGGCTCTGCAGAGTGCTGCGACCGCAGACTGAGACCATGAGAATCGGGATGAGTCAGCTACTGTTCTACAGCGCAGTAACAAACTGGACATGCGAAGTTGGGAAACTTGCGGTCGCTTCTGGGTCGTCGCATCTGTGACCGTCTGTCCAACCAGTTGCGGCGCCTTGTTCGAAAGTTGCATGATACTGGTCGTCAAAGCTGGTGAATGTAGACGTACAGTGTACAGTTTGTAGCTCCTCTCTGATGTTGTAATCTTGGCTGTTTACAGGGTCTTCAATCCTATTATACTTGCACATTGTAAAGTTTCCCAACTTTGCGTCTGGGAATTTCCCAAGGGAAAACTGAAGTGGACCGTTATGTATTAAGACACACGCCAAACTGACGGTACACTGGGCACAATCCAGGCTCGATTCACAATCTGCGTTGATGCGAAGCAACCGCTCAGGGTGTGTGCCCCACACAACCTGCCTGTGTGTTTGCAGTATGAGTCACACAGCCAGTCACACTGTATGACCGGCGAGGGAGTGAACTCCCACGCCGTTGAATTATCCGTCGGTTGCTGATGGGTGATCCTCAACGTTCATGCGAGTCGCAATCACACGGGGACTTCCCGCGTGATTGTGCGACACCAGGTCCGTGGTCGTGGTGACGCCATCAAGGAGTTCCCACTTGCGGCTCAGTATCATATTTATACTGCTTCTCTGACCGAATACAGCTCACATTAATGCACACTGCGCAGCAGAGAATTGCACTATTACCATCACCTCCTGGAGCAGAGTTCAGAGTCTCCATGAGGACATGCTCATCGACTCGGTCTACTATTACTGACCAACAGTCCAGTTGTGGTGGCTCACGATCCACGTCGCATCCACGACGCTGCGCGCGCGGTTCCGCGTGAACTCGAACTGCGCGTGGCTCGCGTTGTGGATATGAAGCCGTCCATAGCCATAGTCCATCAGAGCCGCGACGCGCCACGGGACGTCATAATACGGAGCATTGTCGATATTCGCACCGGCCGCGCCAACCATGATGTGGACAGGGGCTTGACTGAGGCTGTCTCCAGTGGGATTTGAGTGGCACCTACCATTATACACGGCGCATGTTCGCTCGTACGAATGATAGTGGCCCGAAAAGACGAGATCGACGCGGAAACGAGCCAGCAGCGGCTCCAACTGAGACCGGAGATACAGCGATAGCCGATAGTCGGCCGGGTACATGACCGAGCAGTACATGGGTCGGTGCGTGTGCACAATCAGCCACGGCGTCTTGGCGCGGTTGATGCTCTTCAGGTCGTTCACGAGCCACTCGTACATGGAAGAGTTGGCGCGAAAGTCGTGTTCGCTGCTGAGCATCACGTGGTGCGTGAGCGCGACGTCGATGCTCCACCAAAACGCGCCGTTCCCGTTGCTTGGCATGATGTATCGCTTGTTGTAGGGCACTCCACACTCGCCCTGCGAGTCGCCACCATAGTTTCCTTGTTGTGGATGAAAGCCGTTGGTCATGCCAGCTCCGGACATATCCTTGTTCTCGCCGCCACTGAGGTAGTCGTACTCATGGTTGCCAATGCCCACCATATACGGCAGCTTCGTGGAGACGGGTTCGAGCAACGACGCAAACTGATCCCACAAATACGTTCGGCCCATCGCGTACGCGAGGTCGCCGACGTGGAAGACAGCGAGGTAGTCGTGACTCGTGTCGTTCTGTATGTCCTGGCGCATGAGCTCGATTGTGGTCTCGGTGCGGTCGTCTGGCTTCGGGCCTGTGGCCTTGATGTTCCAGTCCCCGAGATCGGCAAACACGAAAAAGCTCGTAGCATGGGATTGCGTGCCTACGGGCGGTGGCGTCTTGAACGAGTAGATCGGGCTCTGTCCGTCCATGGAGCTGCCCACACGGTAATAATACGTGGCATTCGCGACCAGACCATCCATCACGGCGTCGTACAGCATGCCTGGATCTCGGAAGAACTGCGCTGATACGACTGTCGCCGGAGGACCGCACATGTCGCTCGCGTGGTACGTTGTCGCGTTGGCCAACGCCACTCGGTCGAGCTTCTCCGGTGCCGACCCAAACCAGACACTGGCTGTTTGGCTGGACGCACTAGTCCACGAGGCGCGCATCGCCGACGGGTCTTCGCTCATGGCGAGATGCACTTGCTGCGGCTCGGTCGGGCCTGCAGCGAACTTCACGAGTTGACTCTCTGCGAGTTTGGAGAACGCGAGCCCGTCCGCCGAGACCGTAAAGAACCGGAACTGCCACGCACATCGCATGTTCGTCAATGGCCCAAACGCCACGCTGTCGACCACGCGGCTCTCGGTCCATCGCCAGTCGATATAATCGCTGTCGGGTGTGTTGGTCGCGTCGCCATTGATGCAGTAGGCGCCGATCCAGTCGCGGGGCGAGCCGTGTCCTTGTAATTGGTACGCGACTGTGAGCTTGTCCATGTGGCTGATGACCGTGCTGGAGACCCGTAAATGCACTAGAGGCATGGCCTGTGCCAGTGACAGTTGGAATGCATCTTCTGGTGGAAGCTGCTCAAACGCCTGGAACAACGGGTTCACTGTCGCGTGGAGATCGACGTTTGTGAAGCGACACGCCTCAGCGTCGGGACACGGCTCAACGTCGTGCTCAGCGTGGAGAGTCCACGCGCCGCCGCGCTGTGCGTTGTCGATGTGCCGTGGGTGCGCCTCGAGCGAGCACACGGCCCCCGCGGCCGCGAGCACGACCCAGCGCCGCATGCGTCTCTTCGCGAATGGAATGGATCTTGGCAAAGATTGAACCTCTTATATTACATGTATGAGTGATGGTGGATGTTGACATAGGTACTGATTGCAATGGTTTCACCTCTTATATATAATAAATGCACATGGACGACCATTCGATTAGCTACAGTTGGGTACTACGTAGTTCCAACGAAACGAAGTTAGTTTGTTCGCTTACTACTAGTACTACTATACCCATGGCCTTACACGTAGTGTGACACTGTCACCAAGAAGACAATCGTGTAAGGGCCTAGGGACGACACGGCGGCGAGTATGTTTCCTGGCCCTGTCTATTCTTGGCACATGTGGCCCTGGAGGCCGAGATGAACCACAGTACGTCTGGAGTGGAAGTATAACGGGCACTGATCCTAAAGCAACCAGCATCGCGTGGCGAGTTTCTTTGCGTGAAAGTGCAGCCGGGCTACTCATTCGCAGAGACTGATGATGGCTACATTGTCGTGATACACAATGGCGACAAAGGCTTGGCGGTGGTAATGGCTACGACCCCTCGGAGGCCGAATAGTCCCATGAGCCCCACTTCGCACACTTCTCCCCAAGGCACCGTTCTGCACCTGTTTGCATGAGATCGCGCTTCTGAACCCATCTCAAGTACGTGGCGAAACCCCCGCAACCACTAATAATGGGCACGACGACCTTTCGCTGGTGTCGCATATCTCTATCATGATCCCGGAGCCGTTAATGACTAGCGGTGTGCCACGCACGCTGCGCGATGACCGCTCCGTGTGGGAGGATTCGTCCATGCTCATCTACTGTGTGAGTCGTCCTGTTTGTGTAATTCCTGTCGCCATCCACTGTGGAGTGATCGTCGTTCTCAGCAGCGCGCATCTCCTTGCAACCTCTTTCCAGCAAGCTGCCGCCGGTGGCACCACTGTGCTTGATGAGTTTCTCCCACTGTTGGTTACACCGGTTTCACATTGCACCGCGCAGGTGCAATCGGATGGAACTTTCCCCGTATGCTCTTCAATCTGTGCGAACGCCTCGTTCAGATCACGCGCTCCGCGATCCTCCCCTTTCATTCCGAAACCTCCAAGCCACTTCACGGGTCTCATCTCCGCATACCACGACACAGGATGCCACGGCTTCTCTCTCTCGCCATTGGCCTCTCTGTCGCCCTCTCCCTGCCGTCAGTGTTAGCTGGCCGCACCAGCAGCGGCACGATCACGCGAGAGCTGTCTCGCGGGGGCGCCGGGCTTTACCACGATGGCTCGGGTCCGTGCGGTGTCGACTCACGCGGTCTCGCATGCATTTTCCACGTCAGCACAGTGGCCCTCCCCGGCGATGAACGGAGAGCGGCACCGCCACTGCCCAGCGTCTCACTGGCCGTGAGCAACGTGTCGATCGCGCAGCTCGACCGCGTTAAGGTCACGGCGTCGTTTCAGGGCCACACACCGACGCCGCAAGACTGGGTTGGCGTGTACTGTGTCGACGACGAAGATGCTCCGCCAAGTTATGACCAGTACATTGATTACCAAGAGATCAGGATGACGACGGCGGCCGAGCAGCCACCACCTGAGGAGATACAGCTCATGTTTGGGCCACTCGTGAATATGAGGTGCTCGTGGCAGTTTCGATACTTCACGCAGCGCCTTGGTGACACGCACGTGCAGCTCGCGACATCCGAGTTCGTGCGCTACGAGAAAGGCCGTATGGATCCACTGCACATCCACCTCGCCAAGACCGAGAAGTACAATGAGATCCGTGTCCATTGGGTCAGCGCGGCGCCGCCCAACCGTAACAAGCCGTTCGTCCAGTACGGTATTTTGCGTGACCATCTGACCAAGACGGAGACTGCAACGACCAGCGATACGTATCACGCCTCGGACATGTGCGAGGCACCAGCGACTACCGTCGCTGCCAATATGTACCGCGACCCAGGGGTCATGTTTAGCGCGGTGCTGTCCAACCTCGAGGTTGCGACCACGTACTACTACCGCGTCTGTAGCGACGAGACTACGTGCAGTTCGGTCCTCAGAATGCGTACTCCACCAGCGCCTGGGTCCCAAAACGGAGTCGCGAGCTTCTTCGTGTACGGCGACTTGGGCGACTGGACGGTCCACGCGACCGGACCCTTCAACGCCCACCGATCGGGCTCGACCATGGACTTGATCCGCAACGACATGAACGACCCGCTGGCCAACTATGTCGCGGTCATGCACAATGGCGATCTGTCGTACGGCAAAGGCTCGACGTTTTTGTGGGACCAGTTTGGTGCACTGATCGAACCCGTGGCCAGTGAGATCCCGTACATGGTCGGCATTGGCAACCACGAGTATTGCTACGAGTCAGGAGGAGCCAACGATCCGTCGGGGGCCGGTGCGACCAACGGGTTCCATCCGTTGGAAGGGAATTACGGTCGAGACTCGAACGGCGAGTGTGGTGTGCCTACCAACAAGCGGTTCATTATGCCCAACAACGGCAACAATGTCTTTTGGTGGAGTACCGAGATGGGACTCACGCACCAGACGCAAATCAGCAGCGAGCACGACTACACGCCTGGGTCAGTCATGTACAAGTGGCTCGAGAACGACCTCAAGAGCGTCGACCGGAAGAAGACGCCGTGGTTGTTCCTGCATCTCCACCGTCCGCTGTACACGTCCGAGGCGTTCGCGTCCGACAACAAGGTCTCGCTCTTCATGCGCAAGCAGCTCGAGCCACTGCTAGCCAAGTACAAGGTCGATGCCGTCTTCAGTGGCCACTACCACGCGTACGAACTCACGTGTCCCGTGTATAACGGCACGTGCCGCTCGGAGCCTCTCCCTGGTACCGGCTTTGCAAAGGCGAGGGCACCGGTCCACATCATGGTGGGCTCCGCGGGCGCTGATATTGATGCCGTTAATTACTACGACGTGCCGTGGCGAGTGGACGCTCAGCTCGAGTACGGTTATGGACGCGTCCACGTTCACAACGCGAGCCACGCTAAGTTCGAGTTTGTGCGGAACCGCGATGAGATCGTTGCGAGCTCAGCGTGGATCATCAGCGACCACGACTGGAGCGTCGAAGGCTGACCTGTAGAGTAACAGCCCCTACTCTGTGAAGACTGTATGATACTGAAGAGTACTGGATTATCCGCGATTCAAGAAATAATTCACACCGTTTCACCATCTCGTCAGCAAGTCAACTTGGATTATTAGGTTTGACGAGTCGATACGCACTTCATTCGGAGGTGTCAGCTGAACCACAGCTGACATATCCGCCTACAGTATTCGTTATCAGAAGTGAACCCTAGTTCGCAAGGTCTCCCAAGACGGACCCATCACCCTCTCTGATGAAAGTCTCAGCAACAATCCATCCCGACAATCTCAGAGAAAACGAATCTCGGCAGTGCAGTAACGTTATCATACGAGGTATACAGTACACCTGTAGCGTGGCCTCTTGCAAGCGGTCCCAGCGATGGTGCGGTCTCTCGCAGGTTTGTCCTGGAGATGGTGCGGTCTCTCGCACGTTGGAAGAGACCGCGCCATATCAGGGATGTGACCACAGCGAAGTTCTCGGTCTTTGCCTCGCCCTCACTTCTCAAAAAGCCTCTTCGACACCAGCCACACCGACATCATGCGCGTGGTAGTCGCCGCAACGCTGGCGGTCGTGCTGGCCACTGCCACGACCTGCCATGCTGACCGCAACAACGCCAGTGAGATCGTGCGTGGCGGCACGTGGCTCTACCACACGGACGCCGGTCCGTGCGGCGTGGACGAGAACCGCACGCTCTGCCAGTTCGAGGAGACGTCCCCCGCAATCACTCGCGCCACGAGCGTCACGCTCTCGGTCTCCAGTGAGCTCATCAACCACCTCGATGCACTGAGCGTCACGATGCGATTTGCCAGCTTCAAAGTCGGCTCCAAGGACTGGATCGGCGTCTACTGTCTCGACAGCGAAGCGCAGGAGATGGACGACCGCCAGTATCTCGACTACCAGTACGTGGGCGCGAACCCCACGAGCCTCGCGTTCGGTCCATTCGTGAACATGCGATGCCTGTGGCAGTTCCGCTACTTTACCTACTCGGGCTCGAATGCCTACGTCAAGCTCGCGACGTCGCCCTTTGTGCGGTTCGCAAAAGGACCGCAGGAACCGCTCCACGTGCGCGTGGCCAAGACGGCCAAGCCAACGGAGATGCGCGTCATGTGGACAAGCGCCGCGTCGCCTAGGGCGGTCGTGCAGTATGGTGCGTCGTCGTCGTCGCTCTCGTTCCAGGCTGCCGCCACGGGCGACACGTACGCAGCGTCAGACATGTGCCAGTCGCCCGCCACGACCGTCGCCGCGACGTGGTTCCGTGATCCTGGAGTGATGTACACGGCCGTCATGACTGGTCTTGCGGCCGAGTCGACGTACTACTACCGCGTCTGCAGCACGGCCAGCGGCCCTTGCAGCAATACGTTCAAGCTGAAGACGCCACCGGCGCCAGGCGCTCAGAACGGAGTGGCGAGCTTCTTCGTGTATGGCGATTTGGGCGACTGGAATGTTCATGCCACGGGACCGCTACCCGTCAAGCGATCGGCCACGACCATCCAGTTGATGCGCCGCGACATGGACGCCACGTCTGCCAACTACGTGGCAATCATGCACGATGGGGACTTGGCGTACGCCATGGGCAAGACGTATCTCTGGGACCAGTTTGGTGCTCTCATTGAACCGGTCGCGTCCGAGATCCCGTACATGGTGGGGATTGGCAACCACGAGTACTGCTACGACTCGGGCGGTGCCAACGACCCGTCCGGGGCCGGGGCGACCAACGGATTCCACCCAGCGGATGGAAATTATGGAGCCGACTCCAAGGGCGAGTGCGGTGTGCCCACCAACAAGCGGTTCATTATGCCCAACAACGGCAACAAGATGTTTTGGTGGAGCACGGAAATCGGGCTCGTGCACCACACGCAGATCAGCAGTGAGCACGACTACACGCCCGGCTCAGTGATGTACAAGTGGCTCGAGAACGACCTCAAGAGCGTGGACCGGAAGAAGACGCCGTGGCTGATGTTGCACTTGCACCGGCCCATGTACACCTCCGAGGCGTACGAGTCCGACAACAGGGTCTCGCTCTTGATCCGCAAGAATCTCGAGCCCCTGTTGGGCAAGTACCGAGTGGACGCTGTGTTCAGCGGCCACTACCACGCGTACGAGCTCACATGTCCAGTGTTTGACGGTTCGTGCCGCGCCGAGAGCGCCGGCGTCGGTCTGATGAAGGCCAAGGCTCCATTCCACATTATGGTGGGCTCGGCCGGCGCTGATGTTGACAACGTCGGGTACTATGATGTCTCGTGGCGACTGGATGCGCAGCTCGAGTACGGGTACGGACGCGTCCACGTACACAACGCGACCCACGCTAAGTGGGAGTTTGTGCGGAACCGCGACGAGATCGTGGCGAGTTCCGTGTGGATGATCTCAGACCACGACTGGGTCGTCTGAAGATAACACAAGTCTTACGTAGTACCGACACACTTGAAGTCATAGCAGCACCCATTAAATATGTACGTATCAGCACGGATGGGCTGCAGAGCGAATCGTCGATGGGGATGGGATGGGGACACTGCCGTTAGCATGTGCAGACTGTGTTTGTACGCAACAGATCGGATGCCGACGGATTCCGTCACGGAAGGCTGAGAAGCACGCAACTGTGTGCACTGCTACTTTCTGATCGTTGAATCTCGAAATTTTCTCCTGTGAACTACCTACAGTCACAATTTTTGGGTGTACAATAGTCTCAGGATAATTATTTATGGCAGCCGGAATAGCAGTTGCGCCCACCTGCAGTTTCTCTCATGCCGCCCAGTGCGAAAAGAATCGAAGGCTGGCAGACGAAACAAAAGCATTGCAGGACACGGCATTACCCTGTATGGAGAGGTCCCGCAATGCTTCTACCGACGGTATGGCTCCATCCTTGAGACTCGACCTGGTACGGCGTGGGAGAGTTGCGAAATAAATATCTAGATTATAAATCATCGTCGATCGCACTTTCTCATGCAATCCAGATGTCACTGAGTGGGGCCGCCAGCGCTCTCGGAGAGCGGAGCGAAGAAATATCTGTATAAATATAGTGTTAGGAGAACTGCTCTACTTTAGCTACTGGCACGGAGCTGGAGCAGAATATCTAAATCCACAGTTCATTGTCAATTGCGGAAGCAATCCCTCGGTATACAGGACCAG
The DNA here is from genome assembly GCA_023337755.1 of Pythium aristosporum. Classification (NCBI taxonomy): domain Eukaryota; phylum Oomycota; class Peronosporomycetes; order Pythiales; family Pythiaceae; genus Pythium; species Pythium aristosporum. Next base: position 19,686 of record JAADXL010000313.1, read on the forward strand.
TGCGCAGTTTTTGGTGTTGGGTCTTTGGGTCAGCATCAATCACAACACTGAATAGACGCCAAGATTCAACAGCCAAAAGGAAACTGAAGATTCAAAAATGAATTTACAGAGGTTATGGGCTGTCTTTATCCTCTTTAAACGGTTTTGAATCTTCAGATTCGCTAGTTTGGCTGCCGTAGCATTCTGATTACAGAGTTTTCCAAGGTTGGGACCTGAAACGGAAACTATGTAATCAGATGCTATATACGATATAAGAGGTATCACACCTAGTACTTTAGTGTATCCATCTACATAAAAAGGATCAATGCCAGGGCCTCCTCCACGTTTGCTGATGATGTCCATGGACCCACGAAATACTGAACAGGTCGGGCCTGTTCCCAAACACGCTGTGGGCCAATACAGTAACGAGCGAGTCGCCCAGTACGTAGTGCTTTGAAGGTCAGCCGAGTGCCCACGGACGCTGGTGCTCCCACTTCGAAATTTTCCCAGTGGGCCCCACATCACCCTTCACAACGAGAATGGTCGCTTCGTCCGCCGCACTCCTGGCGTTGCTGGTCGCCACCGCCGGCACTGCAAGCGTCACCCATGCGGCCGAGCGCAGCAGCGTCCTGGATACTGTGCGCGGCGGCGCCTGGCTCTACCATGCCGACGACGGCCCGTGCGGACCCGATCCACTCGCACCAACCTGCCAGTTCGTCGGCGGCATTGCTGTTGATGTTACTACGAATACGAGTAGTACCGACAGGCTCCAGCTCTCCGAGTCCGAGTCGTTGGCTGCCCACTTGCCGTCCAATGCGTCGTCCGTCTCGCTGTCGGTCTCGCGCCTGTGGATTGACCACATGTCACCGCTTAACGTGAGTCTCAAGTTCAAGAACCTCGCGCCTGTGGCCGACGACTGGGTCGGCGCTTTCTGCCTCGAAGACGAAAGCAAGCCCGTGGCCGACTCGGAGTACCTCGATTGGCAGTACGTGACCAGCACTAACAGCCTCGCGTTTGGGCCGCTCGTCAACATGCGATGCTCGTGGCAGTTCCGATACTTTACGCCCAACAAAACCATCCCCAACACGTACGTCAAGCTTGCGACCTCGCCGATTGTGCGCTTCATTGCCGGCAAACAGCAGCCGCTCCACGTGCGCGTGGCCAAGACTGAAAAGGCCACCGAGATGCGGGTCATGTGGGTCAGCGCACGCGTCAACCTGCCCACCGTCGAGTACGGACTCTCGCCGTACTGGCTCGACCACATTGTCCTGGCCAAGGGCGACTCGTACGCCGCTTCCGACATGTGCGAGGCACCGGCAACCAAGGTCGCGGCCAGGCAATTCCGGGACCCGGGTTTGATTTACAACGCCGTGTTGACCAACCTCAAGCCCGAGACGACCTACTACTACCGCGTGAGCGGTGGCCTGGGTACAGTCAGCAGCAAGACCTTCAAGTTTAAGACGCCGCCCGCCCCGGGAGTCCAAAAGGGCGTCGCGAGTTTCTTTGTGTACGGCGATCTCGGCGACTGGAACATCCACGCGACTGGCCAGTTGCCAGTCAAGCGATCGGGCACGACCATGGAGTTGATCCGTCGAGACATGGACGCACCCAACAGCAACTACGTTGCGGTCATGCACGACGGCGACCTCGCGTACGCGTTTGGACGGACGTACTTGTGGGACCAATTTGGCGCGCTGATCGAGCCCGTGGCCAGCGAGATCCCCTACATGATTGGCATTGGCAACCACGAGTACTGCTACGAATCGGGCGGCTCCAAGGACCCGTCCGGGGCCGGTGCAACCAACGGATTCCACCCCCCAGAGGGCAACTACAACACGGATTCGTTTGGCGAGTGTGCCGTGCCGACCAACAAGCGATTCGTCATGCCCAACAATGGCAACAAGATCTTCTGGTGGAGCACGGAGATCGGGCTCGTGCACCACACGCAGATCAGCAGCGAGCACGACTACACGCCCGGGTCAGTGATGTACAAGTGGCTCGAGAACGACCTCAAGAGCGTGGACCGGAAGAAGACGCCGTGGTTGATGTTGCACTTGCACCGGCCCATGTACACCTCCGAGATGTACGAGTCGGACCACCGTGTCGCGCAGTTTATCCGCAAGAACATCGAGTCGCTTCTCGGCAAGTACAAGGTCGACATTGTCTTCAGCGGCCACTACCACGCGTACGAGCTCACGTGCCCCGTGTACGACAACACGTGCCGGTCCGACCCTCTGCCTGGTGGACTTCAAAAGGCCAAGGCGCCAGTCCACATCATGGTTGGCTCGGCTGGTGCCGATGTCGACAACGTTGGGTACTATGACGTGCCCTGGCGCGTGGAGGCGCAGCTCGAGTACGGCTACGGACGCGTGCACGTGCACAACGCGACCCACGCCAAGTGGGAGTTTGTGCGCAACCGCGACGAGATTGTGGCCGGCTCGACCTGGGTTATCTCGGACCACGACTGGTCAGTGTACGGGAACGCGACTTACTGATAGTGTGTATCTGGAAAAGAAGCTGGATCGTGAACGACGTAAAGAACGTATCAATAAGAAGAAGACCATGAATTTCATTCCAAATTCTGGCAACTCAAAGTTATGACATTGGCGACTCGTTACTGTTCCATACGTCGATGATACAGTAGCATGTTGAAGTGGAGCTCTTCGCAGAATTCGGTCTCACACAGAGGCGTCCATCCCGTGGGTCTGAATGAGAGGGGAATGAGAACAATGGCCGTTCGGAGAGAGATTAGAGTCTACACCGCTCACTAGCAAGCCAGTCACAAGTAGTATTCACCCACATACAGCTCACACACAGAACTGTGCGTACGAGGAAGTGGGAAGTGTCCGCTCTATGGTTCGAGTGTCTCTCTCTCTTGTGTGTCTCACATTTTGAGTTCCCATCGCCCATAGGGTAGATTGACCGCCTTTTTGTCCGGATTGGCGTGATCTGTCGGGTACTCTAGCGATGTCCAACGCATTGGATTTGACGCAGTTGCGGTTGTGTCTCGCTGCATCAGGCATTGCCGACTGAAAGGCCTAGAGCAGACAGTTTCCTCTGGCTCTTGATTCTTCGCCTGGGTGAGGATCTCACAGCAGAGAGACTGGCTCCTTTGTGAGCGGTTTTTCCGGACGTCTTTCTTCGTCATATCGCAGCCGTGGACAGGAACGGATGCCAATAAGTCAATTTGACTGTCAAACGGCAACCTCGCTGGCAGGGGAAAGAGTATCTCAACTTGGTACGCTCATCGGACTGCTCGACCTCATCCATCCGATAGACAGTGTCGCTGCGGCACCGTCTCACCTGGACTTCCCCGCCTATATACTCGCGGACAGATCCTCTGACGCACACTTGTCTCTCACGCACCCATCTAGCTCTATGGCGTGCGCCAAGAAGTCAAACAAATACCCTTGTTGACAGGGGAAGAAGTATCTCACACTGGGGAACGCTCATTGAACTGCTCGATCGTATCCATCCGATAGACAGTATCGCTGCGGCACCGTCTCACCTGGACTTCCCCGCCTCGACACTTGTGGACACGTCCTATTTGTCTCTCGACGCGTTGCACCCACCGAGCTCGATGGTGTAGACGTCGCTACCCGAGATGACATCGATCGTTTGCCACGGTTCTGTAAACTCGACGGATGCTGACTTCTGCGACGTATCTGGACGGCCTCACCGTCCTGCGGTCGCCACAAACGCCGTGAAGAGCGCCAACGCGAAGTGAAGCAACAGTGCTTGAGTCATCGTGCTCTCTCGTTGGATGCGAGATGGAGCAGCCCAAGAAGAAAACGTCGCAACGGAGAAAGCTACTCGGCTGCACCAAATTTTTTCGTAGGGTACGTTGTCGAGATGCATTGTCGTCGAGTTACTGACGACAAGACACCATTTTTCCACGAGTGCACCCAGTGCGATATCCACAACGGCGGCATGGCCAAACTGAACCAAAGGGGGGCTTTGTTCGACCCAAGTGAGATGGCTCTTTCGCCTCGGCAACGTGTCCCCAAAGTAGTGTGCTGTACTCAAAAATACTTGGCACCAGTGTTTCATATCAGACCGATTTTCAGCCAATGCGTCTTGGAGTTAAAGGATTCTTCTTGTTGGAACGGGATGCATCCAGGCAGCTGAGTCTGAAAGCTTTTTGGAGAGCTGACAAACGCAATAATAGCACGCACTCACAAAGTACTACTGTATTTCTAGTTGAAAAAGTTGAACAGTAGGCTCCGATTGATTGCTTCTATTCGCCACGAGATTTCGGTCCAACATATTAGCGCATGGAACTGCTTTTTCACCCAGATGCACTTGGGTTTTATTCGTGTGAGCAACTCGCAGCGATTACAGATTATGCAATAACACCCTGCAGCCACGAACCGCGTCAACATGTAGCAGGCTATTTCAACGTTGACGCGCTTCGATTGTTGGACAAGGTCTATTCACGCTGCGAAAACAGCAGACACCCGTTATTACTGGCGCTGCGGCTGGTGGCTTCTGTGCATTGGTTTTCATGGCTGGGAGGTGCGCCGAGGTATTAATATTGACGAATTCAAATATTCTAGTGAGACTGTGGGGAACGAGCTCACAATCCAGTGTATCCATGAGAGGCACAGGGATCCAGTACACACGTGGGGCTTCCTTTACGACACAACGCCAGTTCTCCACTTCATATCGCAGCAACTGGACACGATGGCGACTCCGACCACGCGACTGGAACGGACGCCAGCGCCGAGTGTGAACATGGCTCCTTTTGCCCATCTGGCATGCCGCAACCTTGCCATTCTATTCGAGTACATGCATCCATCATTTACGCTTATGGGCACGACAAGCGTACTTGAATAACGCAGAGACCCTGACATGTCCCAGTCACCACTTGACGAGTCGCACGGATGAGTCGATGTGCACCATCTCACGGCGGAAACCGTCTGTTTGCAGTACCGTGTGCTGGGCGGACAGTGCCACACTCTACAGTTCGGGAGCCGCTCTCTGATTTCGAGCGGTTCCCTTCCGACATCGGCATTTCCAAACTGACCCTCTCACAGTAAACTCCCACCGAATCCCAAATGGCTCTCACAGCAATGCCCACCCATCTCACGCTCAACGTGGCGCCTTACCACTCGGTCATGTTCGAAAAGGAACCACTCGACAAGATCGACTTCAGCGACGATGACAGCATGACGGACGACTCGAGCGACGCCTCGCCGACCGCGTCGCTTACTTCGATCAAAACTCACGCCATGGACGCCGGCTCGCCTTCCTCCGTTGAGCACGTGGTCGATGCTTCGGCTCCTGGCTGGCCCGCGCGTCCGTTGCGCCGCAAGCGCAAGCGTATGAGCCAGGAGGAACGCAAAGTGCGCCACCGCGAAGTGCAGCGCCAGTTCATGAAGCGCAAGCGCGCGCGGATCGCTGAGCTCCGCAAAGTCCAGGCCGTGGTGGAAAAGGAGCTTCGCTTCGTGTCAACGCTCCGCGAGATTGAACAGATCAAGACCGAAAACGCGGCGCTGGAGAAGCAGCTCGAGGCGTGCAAAGATGCAGAGCCAACACCACAGTCCGACAAGCCACGGGACTTTGGCGGTTTGGTGTTCTCGGTTCCGACCGAAGACGAGCAGACCGAGAAGGACTGGTGGATCACAGAGTTTGAGTGGAGCGATATCTTGGATGTTCTCTCGGACGATGGCTGTGCAGACATCGCGATCGACATGTCGTCCTAAGATATTCATGGTCAAGCTTTCTGTTGTAAAATATTAGTTTCATGAGATTCTCCATTTCAAACGCTGCTTCTCTGAGTTACCGTATTTTCCCCATCGTTATCACGGTATTGTTCACTCAGTATTCCCAAATGCTTCTAACAGGCGCCAATATCGATACCAATGTACACAACAAGCCCTCTTCTACTATGAAGAAGGAGCAACCAAGACCAGGACACGCTAGGGGAAATCTTCGCCGACGGCTAGACGGGCTATCTACGGTCCCGATGGGATAATATGCCGCGCGCTGGCGCAGAGTCGCTGTTGTCTTGCGACGATTCTCAAGGAGGATTTTGTTGGAAAATCTGTCCACAATGTGCCAATACCAACTGTCGCACCGATGCAAATCACGCCGTAAACGGTTAAAAATCCTGTCCAAGTTTATGTGGATACGGTCCTCGCCGACCGCCAGTCCAATGGCAGCACAGTCGTCTATCTGATCTATCTGACTCGGCACTCTGGACACGCTACTCACACAACTCTCCCACGTACTGCCCAGAACCGCTGTAGAGACCAAGAGGGATTTGCTAATCGTCCAGTGTACAGTGCAGTTCAGTTCGTGTCCACTTGGCATACGGACGGCAACATGCGGCAACATGAAGACCATAGAGATTGAAACGACCTTCGCAGAGTCCTACGTCCAACGAGGTGTAACAGATCCAGTACAACATGGCTACACTGGTTGGTTTATGCGCACTTGGCAATGGACAGGAGTCACACGTTTGTGTGTGTGAGTAACTGCCCCTAGACCACATGGCGCGCGGTGTCGCATTATCTTGTTTTTTGTATAGGAGCGTGGGGGTTCCGATGTCCATGCCGCCGTCTGGTAGATGCCCAGCATTCTGAGGACAATGGGGCACTGGACACGATGGCGTAGCGACAGGGCAAGCGACCGTCCGTGGTTCTTGAGCAGGATCCAAAAACTTGTAATCGCTCATGTGAATGACAAACACACCAGGACAGCACAGAAGCGGAGGATACTGTAACACTGTAGTTTGCACATAATAATCAATTTTTCGCGATTTGTAGTGTCGTTATCAAACTGGATTCCGGCAGTAGAGTTCCCAAGTCTGACTCTCCTCACTCTCCTCCCTGCAAGTCGTCAATTCTGTGAGAGTGTACTATACACACATATCGATCCAAACGTGGGCATTTGATACAGTACACGGACTACGCGAGTACGCTTTCACGAGGAGCCACACATTTTTTCACCCAGAAGATCTCGCCTTGCTTTTTTCCACGCCGCTGCTCAACGTCACTGACGCACAACGTCGAGTGTGTCTGCTGCCCTCCTCGCCTCTGCCTATCCTACTTCGCTTGTGCCTCTGGCGTTCCTCCAGTCCAGAATCAATTTGACTTTCTCCATCACTCGTGAATCATCGCGCAACCACGCAGTCGGAGCTGCCTCTTTCGCTCGCTTCATTTTCAACGTCCGAATGATCGCCACCGCGGGTGGTTTACTCAGTCCACACGAGTCGACTACGAAGAATACTTCTGCCTGTGCATGCCCAACAACGACTCCTCCTATGAGCACCGACCACAAGGCTGCTGTCAAGACGGAGCGTAGAGAGGAAGACGATGATGAACAGGAAGTCGCGTCTGAGGACGAGTCCGGATCCGAAGAGTCGGAAGAGGAGCAGACCAACGTATCTGGCGAGGAGCTGAAGCTGCTGAATCTAGATACTTTGGATCTTGGTAGCGTCAAGAATGAGGCGGATGCGACAGCAGCGAGCGCTTCCACTGCGGTTGCTCCTGTCAAGCGCATTAGGCGCAGACGGAAGCGCATGTCAGAAGACGAGCGACGGGTTCGTCACCGCGAAGTGCAGCGCCAGTTCATGAAGCGTAAACGCGCAAGGCTCAACGAGATGCGCAAGACGATCCGTGGACTGGAGGCGCACCGCCGTCTCGTACAGGTCACCAACGAACGCGAGCAGCTCGAAAAGCTCAACACCGAATTCCAGGAGCTGCTCTCCGGCCCCGGCTCTGGGTGGCAGTGGGATGACGCACCATCGGTCGAGGGAGAGAAATCACTGTCCTCTTCGAACCCGTTAGCGATGCAGTCCCAACTTCCACACCCAGACCACGCTCAACTTCATCAGTTCTCGATGGAGTATATGCATCAGCCGCTACCCGGCCTTCATGCTCAACAGCAGCACCCCCCAGGGGTATACGCTGATCCCCACACGACGGCCCATCGGCTTAGTGCAGACGGCGTTCCCTTACCATGGGATGACATTCTTGACGCCATTACTGGCGATTATTCGTTCTGACGATATACTAGTGAAATAATTGGCCTACACGTTACTACAGTAGTATTTTACAGAACTCCAACTTTGATCATTTTCACTGCCAGTGGAATGGTTGCCAGCGTCAGACACGTGTCGCGGCGAAATGCCAATAATCACGACTCCATGGTGCCGGCGAACCTGATGATGATGAAGAAGTGAGACTCACTTCAAGTGAGTACCATTGAACGCTCTTTCAGAGTTCTACAGCCGCCTAAGCTATTCTTACTGGACTGAAAGTCGAGCAAAGTGTTGGGCTTGCCAATGTGCAAAGTTGGAGCCAAGGTGGCGCTCGAGCTCTGCATGTTGTACTCGTGTGGTTGGGTGGTGGACTTGGCTGCTGGTCTGGGTGTCCATGGCGACATTGGCCGCCGCGTAAGCCATCTTGTTGCAGCCGCGTAGGTGGAGGATCCACCTGCGAACGCCCAAGAGATCTCCGAGCCGCCGTGCCTGCGCATACGATTGACTGAGTCGCTCGTTGCCCGGTGTGTGTTACGTCGACTATGGTCGTTCTGAGCTCAGCTATTGCAAGAGACGGCTTACTGTATCTCGGACTGTTTGATGGTGTCGCTGCTAGAACGCGTCGCCTGCAGCACCATGGATCAATCCTCACTAGACATTTTATCGCTGCCGAACACGAGCATTTAACAGCCAGCAAAAGCGCTAGTGACATCATCCTTTAGTGTGATTTGAGCTTGTTGAGATTAAGCAGGATCAGCGCATCCAAACTTGGATTAACTGGGTCACCTCGTCGAGGAATCTGTCAAGCGGCCCTCATATCGTACGCGGTACAGTACATTTCCGCTCGTGACGGTTTCATTTTCCTTTACAACGATGAAGGAGGATGCGAAGCAGAGGTACAGTATGAAGCCTGCAGTGCACTGCTGTCAGGGGTGACTTTTAACCGCGAAATGGCTACATACAGTCTGTTCTGCGATTCAAGGAAGGTAGATAGTTGTTAACCTCTTATAACATATATGTATAGGAGATTAGTCTTTATAGTTAGTGATATTGTTGGACTTTATAATAAATAGACGCTAGAAATTGATACTAGCAAACGCTCCAACTTGTGGAATGGTCCGTACTGTAATGCTCAGGACATCAAGATGGACCCTCTGTGAACAAGCGGATCTAGCGGAACGTCGTCCCCGCGTCACGCTGGAAGACTTCTATCAGCAACGGGTCGACAGTACTCCATTGAAAAATGCCAAAATATCCACATCGACTATCGACTCACAGTGTCAGAGAAGGCAAATGTGTATTGCTATTGACGCCCCCTGCATGCCGAGAAAGCTGGTTGCCACGGTTCCGCTCACATGCCCACGTGTTGTGGTCCACATCACCAGAGTTTCACCACTATCCCCAACGGGAACGTCAACACGGCGGCCACTCAGTCCTGCGAATCACCATGGGGCACGGGGTCTGTTTTGTGATGACACACGCCGATGGCCCGCTTATGTCTGTCTTCATGTATTGCTGGACTCAGACAAAGAATTTGATACACTGTACTGTAATCTATGGTCTGTGTGGGTGGCGGGAGAAACCCGGACGACTGCCGCACTGTACACCCGCCGGCAGTGGACCCGACCCTTTTCGCACGTAGAGACTCTGTCCAGTGCCCTGTTACAGTTCACTAAGGCACACTGAACACTGTGGCATCATCAACGTGGCGTGCGCCCACGGAGGCTACATTTGTCGTTGACGCGTCAGCAAAAGTCTGGTGAGACTCACTGAGTTGGAGCAGTCCACCCAAGAAGATCCCAACCACTCATCCATATTTTGCGCGTTTTTTTCTGGTCCGACTCGCACTTCGTGTGTGAGAAACGTGTCGAATCTCGAAGATGTGAACCAATCGCAGTTGGGGTGGACCAGAACTGCTCACATCTTGAGAAAAAAAAGAAGCTCGCGCAAGAGGGAAAATAATGCCCTTACCGGTCTGGATCCTTTCCAGTGAATCGAGTCTTTTCTCCGGACTCTGGCGGAAAGGATCAAAACCACATCAGCGGGATTGATCATACTGCTGTACATACGTCAATGGAGCTGTTCCGGGTACAGTTTCAGACAACGGCTTACAGCATGTACGCACAGACTACGGTACCACAGTTCCCACACAACTGCAGTCAGGTGGCCTGGCTGTGAATAGCGGCCGACAGTTACTCTCCAGGCACGTTTTTCACTCGAAATGGCGAAAAGTACATATAGTAGCATGCACACAAACGCTATCTCAGAGTTTGGCACAGTGTCGCACAGTTTGCATAGCTGCAAGGGAGAGGTTTCACTTCACAGCCTCGACTTTTACAAATCTGTGAGCCATTGAAAACTATTAGTATGCATCGGAACCACCAAGAACCATCACGTATAGTATCACAATATTATTGAATAGGTCGCTGGCGCCGGATATCTTCAACAGACTCCGACATTCCTGTGTCCATAGTCCATGGTCCATGGTCCGTGGACACAGCACTGTTGCAGTGCAGTAGGTGCCCCTTGGTCTTCTACCGATCCTACAACTTACCTATTTATACATACGGCACAGTAGAGGTGATTCACGATACAATGTATGCACATATTTCCACACATTATAAAAAGTCGGATTATCTTCCGAAATCCAAGCAAATTCCGACACTCCCTATGGAAACTGTGCACCCTCGATTACAGGACCGACTGTTTACGAGAAGCGCTTTCTCCAACAGCGTCGAGATGGTGGGGTCTTCAACTTGGCGAGCAGTTGGGGGCGAAATGCTGTCACAACAGATGTCCGCGGAAACTGGCCAAAAACATCCAGTGGCTTTCCAAAGTCGTTTTTTAGTGTCAGAGTTTTTTTTTCTACGGTCGCCACAGTCACTCACAGTGTGCCACCTCCGGAAAAAAAAAAACAGAGGACTCTCCCTTACAGCATGCGCAAATCCGATAACCTTTGATATCTGATTTTTGCATTTAAATCGTTATAGCCTGATTGTTTGAATCTATAATACACCAAGAACGGATATACAAGAGCAGATAATATATCAGAGTAATCGCAAAAGCCGCCTTTGCCTGTCCACCGAACCGAGAAAATGCTCGACAGACAGGCCAGCTCCGAGTAAGAAACAAAGAAACAAACCAGATGTGTTGAAGACCATACTGCCAGAAGCGGCAGTGGCCCGTCTCTGTCCATCTTGATCGCATCATCATCCGTCTCTGGTTGAGCGCCGTTTCCGCGCCGCCCATCTCCTTCGCCCTCGGGCATGGGCTCTACACGGTCTCATCTCCCTCTCCACGGCGCACAGCCGCGGCGGGCGTGAACCGCGAGGGTCTCTTGCCGTGGTTTGTTCCAGCACCACCACCGCAGTGCTGCGTCCCCTCCTGCCGCTCTCCTTTCCGCTGTGCTGGGCATCCGGAGCACTTGGTCCCCTCCGGAACACCCCACTTCACGTTTTGACCATGGCGTCGCTGGTCGTGCCGCACACACAGGAGATTGGATTGGCGTGGCCCCCCATGCCCGAAACCGTGAGCCGCTTGACCAAGGGCGGCCCCCTAGAGACCAAGGACTCCAAGAAGCGTCGCCGTCAGGGCGAGGACGACCCCACGCCAGTGAAGCGTGAGATTCCGGACGAGATCCAGAGCCATGCCGGAGAGGATCGTCGCGAGCGCAAGGTCTCAGATGCCAGTCACAGCGATGGCCACGCGGGCGCCGCGAGCGATGATTCGCAGTCGCTGCCCGACGACCACAAGTGGCCGGCGCTCGCACGCAAGCGCCAACGCATGAGCGAGGACGAACGCAAGGCACGCCACCGCGAAGTGCAGCGCCAGTTCATGCAGCGCAAGCTCGCCAAGCTCGACGAGATGCGCAAGCTTGTGGTCGTGCTGGAGAAGCAGTTCATGCTGCTGCAAGTGAGCCAGGAGCGCGCGCGCCTCGAACACGAGAACGACTACCTTCACCGCCGCGTGCTCGTAACCCCATCACACTGGAGGCATGAACACCCGCAGGAAGCGCAGCGTCGACTAAACAGCATGCACATGCCGCCGGCTCTACCGCCCGCGCGCTATGGGTCGTCCCACCCTCACCACTCTGCCCAGCTCCACCACCGCCCTCAGGCGGGGATGCTTCCGTGGGACGAGATCCTGGAAGCCGTCTCGGAAGCCAACGTCTGAGCCACGTAGGGGCTACCACCCGATGGTACTTTTGTGTGTTGTATGTTACAAAGCAATTTTGGATGCTAAGACGAGATCAATATCAGTACGTAGTGTGGAAACTTGCGTGGATGTTGTCCAGCTTCATGAATGGATTTCCGATGATCGCGAGGCGGCGTGATTGCTGTCAGCGATAGTCACGAGCCGTTTTCGACTTCCTCATGCAGTGCAACGCCCATCAGCCGTCGGCCATTCTCAGCCGACTACATGTCATGAAGGCGATGTTAAACTTTTACAAGAGCTGTTCCAACAGTCGACTTGTTCAATATCAGATCATCAGCCGATCAGCGATCATGGCTGCCTATCAAGATTGTCCTCCCACCGAAGACTGAAAATATGGCCAACTCAGTGTCCAGCGCGCCTGACAATGGTCCGCCCTCACTACATACAATTTGTATCATCCCAAAACGCTCCATTCTCCAGCAAAGCCGCCACCGCGAGAAGACCCGCGCCTCGTCATGAAGCAAAGTTCGCTGGAAACCTCCAAAGTTCGCGACGGACTTAGCCGCTGAATGATGATGGCAGGATCGGTGAGTAGCCCTGTTTCTGGTGCATGCGAGGATGAGCCACTGTCTAGTCCCAAGCCACCAACCTGTTGGGAGGTGCTGAACAAGACCTCGTGGCAAGGGACGTGTACATGACGGTTCAACACAGACAACCATACACACATACACACATATGCACGCGTGCCTCCCTCCAATACACGGTGCTGTATCCATAGAGTCCATTTTTGCACCGTGGCTTCCTTCCTCCAAACTCACAGCGCTCTACTGAACAGAAGAGTACTGTACACAGAGCACTGGATTTTCTGGGCGGAAGCCCATCACGCGCAGACGCGCCGAGCCGGCACAGAAAACGAGCGCGAGGCCTTGAAGCACTCCACAGAAACGAATGGGACATGAAACGTCCACGTGCAATGGGGTGGTGTGCGGGGGTGGCGATTGCGCCGCGGCCCCATGCGCAAACCGACCAACTTGCACTCTGCGGTAGAGTGCTAAGGTGGTCGTTTGGTTGAAGTCTGGACGTCACCACTAATGTGTCCAGGACCAATACAATATGGAGTTGGACTGTTTGGCACTGTGATCTCAGGATTCCGGGGCCAAACCAAGCAGCCAGCAGTCACTGTTGCGATGTCATTTGGTGGGTGCTGGAAACTGATCCAGCAGGATCCTATGCGACTGGTACTCTTACGGTGCTGTGCATTTTGTGTATGGTGAGTCCGGAGGATCCGGAGAGAATCCACTTGTGATGGTGGCCCTTTGTTTCGTGTTGGCATCAGATACGGTAAGTGAATCCTGGGTTGAAATATCGGAGACCAACTACTGTACTGAACCTCACAGAAGATGAAGGCTGCGGGATCTCAGCGGTGGTAAGTATGTATCGCAACTTCCACTTCAATGTTTAACATTACGTTACAGTAATTGTCAATGCACAGCATCTACGACCAACCTGTTGCGCCACAGACTGAATCCCGACACCCTTGATACCCATACATACTCATCACACAATATCTATAGCACATCCGTCACTTGGATGCGCTGGCATCTTCGTGCTCTTTGGATCTTTTGTCTCCACTTGTAGAGCACGCGTCGAATGGCGTACGCACCTCAGCGGGAGGCGTTCAAGTGGATGTCGCTCGCAGCGTAGTTACAAGTCACGCCATCGGCGCCGTCACCACTCTTGCCAGGCTCCGCACCATTCGTAGTGCCAACCGAACGCGCACAGACCACAACCTTCGGCTTCGTCGACTCGATAAAAATGTTCTTGAGCGTTGCCTTGTCGCCAAAGTTCGAGTTCACCGTCACCAGC
>JAADXL010000314.1:0-33666 GCA_023337755.1 Pythium aristosporum
GGATACGCGGTTTATGTTTGACGTCGATATGATCGTAGCGAGTCAGCCGCTGACGCTGCTCGAGTCGGAAAGCGAAGCTCGGGATGTATTCCGCAGCGGGGAAGGTACACTCGATATCGGCCAGCCGCATGTTAAATCGCAGGACGAGCAGCGGGCATCAGGCTTGAGCCCTCAAACGTACGCTGACAGTCGTGTACGCGCTGACACGCAGAGTTCGCACGTGCTAATGAAGTGGCCCTGTGCGTGCCGCAAGCTTGGGCAGCGTATGGACACGGAATCCACGACGCGGCGTCGCTTCCTGCGCAAGTTCACGACATTCTCGAGCGAGAACTTGGTTACGGCGCAGCTGCTGGCGGACGATCAGGAGCCCGACAGCACCACAGGCGACGGCGACTTCGCCGCGTTTAACGAGCCGTCAGACCTCCACGCCGACCAAGTGGACATACAGGTCGTGCAGTCGTAGTGAGTACCTCACTGCTAGTGGTGAATACTATACAATATAGTTCGTGAATGTGAATGGGAGCCTACTCATCGGCAACTTCTACCACATGTCACAGAAATCGATATTGGCTGCTTCCCAGTGTCGTGGAGGGACGGGCCACATTCCAGAGCGACGCAGCGCTCTCTGTGGCTCGTTGACGAGCTTTCAGTTGATTGAAAAGGATCGGCTTGAGGTTCCTTATCCGCAAACGATCGCCCGTGTGTTGATACCCTTGCACGGTCTCCAATGAAAACAAAACACGATACCTCCATCTCCAATTCGTACCTGCCTACAATGGCTGCAAAGATACAGGCGGGTGAGCACGCACTCGTGCGTAACGTGACGTCATTCGCACCGACTCCCCATCCACAGCGAGCTCGGAGACCCTCCATCGTACAAAATCAACATCAATCTAATTGGCTAAAATGAACAATTCTTCCCCTATTTTCCACCAACCACATCACTTCCTCACAATTTCCCGCTTCAATCCTCTTGATCCCTTCCACGGAAGATGATCTGCCGCGCCGCTCTCGCGCGTCAACGTTTCCCCGCCGCTCAGTAGACTCTGTATTGCGTTTCGGAGAGTCCGCTGCTTCGGAGGCGTCTCCATGAGAGAAGACGGACGCGCGCCGTTCCGCGGCTGACCGCTCTGTCCGCTTCACCGGCGCCTTTTCCGTTCTCGCTATCCATAACGCTTCCCCCCTCAACTCTCATGGCCAACGCGTCGTTCCCACCGCTGCCCGACGTCCCAGAGCCGCCGATCTTTGATGCGCCGTACGTCCCCAAGTTCTTGGCCGTGTTCAACGACTCGAGCTTTCCGGCAAACATGTCCGCTGAAGCAATCTACCAAGTCCGCCGCCGCTTCGTGGAGGCGATCCTAGCGAGCCGCAACGAATCCTCTCGCAGCCTCTCGATCGCGTTGTTGGTCGCGTGGATGTCCATGGTGCTTTTGTGCGCGTGGCTACTCGTGCGCATCCGCCACAACCGAGAGCGCGCGCTGCGGGGCGACCAGCTCGCCGCCCACAAGATCGTGCTGCCGGCCTTTGAGCCGCTGCTCTGGATGCTTGGAGGTGTCAACCTCGGGTTGATCGTGGCCTATGGGGCACTACTCGCCGCGAACGACTTTGTCGTGTACCACGACCGCGTCGCCATGGAAGGCGCTGTGGCGGTCAAGCAGATAAATGGACTGCTCGTGGTGCTGTACATGCTCCAGCCCAGCCTATCCCTACGTGCGCTGCGGTCTGCCATGTGTCTCGCAATACTTCTCGCCGGATACACCATCCCAATTGTCGTAGCACTCAATGCGGTCGCGACACAAGAGAACCAGCTTCTGTGCTACTGGACACTACTGGCCTCGCGCTGCATCCTGGTCATCTACCTCATCAACCTCATTGCGTGTCCTCCAGCTCGGGCAAGCGTACGATCCTTTCGCCTGTTGTGTCTCTACACCATCATCCTGATTGCTATGATGAGTTCCATGACCGAGGTGTACCATCGCGGGGCGGCCGATCTCGCACGAGGCATCGGCTGGGTGATCGCCATCTACTCCATGATCCTTCCACTGTGCATTTGGCACGTGCTCCGAGCCGACACGGAGCACTGGCGCGGCATTGGCAAACGCGCTGTTGAGCTGCAACACACGTTCCGCCGCAAGAAGGGAAAGATTCACGAGCGCGTCTCGTCTCAAGGTCTCCATGTGCTGATTGAGATGCACCGCAAGTACATTATCGATTTTGCTCGTCTTCAATTCTACGAGCCGTTGGAAGACATTGGCGGGGGCAAAACCAAAGCTACCGTGTACCGAGGATTTCTCCACACGAAGAAGACTGCAGTCGCCATCAAAGTGTTCATGCCCAGGAGCTTCACAGAAGATACTGTGGCCGCGTTCTCGCATGAGGCAGCCCTGTGCGGCTCTCTTGTGCACCCCAACATTGTCAAATTTCACGGGCTGTGCGTATGCCCGCCGAATATCTGTCTCGTCACCGAACTCTGCCAAGGATCTTTGCAAGAGGCCATCCAGACCCAGGCGTCGCGTCCTTGTCAGACTCTGAATCTGCCATCACGCCGCCAGCAGACGGCGATTAACATTGGCTACATGATTGATGCCGCACGAGCGCTCGCGTACTTGCACAGCTTCTCACCGCCGTTTGTACACCGCGACATCAAGCCCAGCAGCTTTCTTATCGACGAAGACGGCACGGTCAAACTTACCGACTTTGGCGCCTCCCGGACGCTATCGGCTCGTGAAACCAGTGGCCGTCCGCTTTCCCGTGAGATTAATCCGGCTGGTTCGATTGCGTTGGACGTGCGTGAGCAAGACACAGCTGGTCAGATGATGTCGGAGGTCTCTCATCGTATTGATGCCAGTCGCCTCTTCGAGCACGCTGCTGAGTATATGGCGCCCGAGGTCATTATCGCCAACCACGATGGATCGTCCATGTACGACGAAGCCGCCGACGTGTTCGCACTGGGGATGATGATGTGGGATATTTTCCATCCAGGCAGGGCCAAGTACCTGCTCGGCTTCAGCTTTACCAGCCAGCAAAAGTCATCGATTCGCCGTCCCACCCCCCGCCAACAACGTGAAGCAGAGATCTTCGAGCTGGTAATGGCGGGCCACCGACCTCACGTAGGTTCTCACGTTGCTACTGGACTGAAGGAGTTGATGGAAGCGACGTGGCGGGCAGACCCATCGAGCAGACCGACGGCCCAGTCACTGGTGAAGATGCTCGAGACGATTCAACAAGAACTGTGTGCGGCGGTTGCCCTGGAGCTTCAAGATAACCGCAGTGTAGCTGGGTTGACCACGAGCCCAGCCTTTCAAGAAACTAGCTTTGCTGGCGCAGACGCTGTGGCGAAACTGTGCATCCTCGGCCTTGTGGACTCGCCGAGTGAAGCGATCCGTCTTGGTAACCTGTTGATGGACTGTGGGTTTATGCACCATACACGGCATGCGCGAGGCTTTGAAAACGGTAGTGCGCAGTACGTGTTTGACCACTTTACGATCGGGTTGCACCAGCCAGTCGCTATACTCGAAGCATATCCGGTGGCGGATGGAACGCCCCCTGCTGGTGTGACTTTCGGTGAGACAGGCGAAACCGCGAAGCGTCACCACCAGCTTCGGCGCGATCAGCAGTCAGCGGAACGATTGCGGAGAAGTGACCATGGGCAAGAACGCAGCAGCAGCAGCCTTAGCTCGCACTCGCTCATGGAAAATCAATGCGCGTGCCGAGTGTTGGCGCAAGGATTTGAAACTAAACGGAGTAGGCGTCGACGACTGCGCTTCCGCTTCAAGATGTTTTCGGACGAGAACCTCCTCACGGCAAATTTGCTCAGCGACGATCTGCACTTGGCGGCTGGAAAGTGCAGCAGTGCGTTTGAAGCATTGCGGGAACCGACTGATCGACGAGCAAAGCGCTTAGGATCTGCACCATGCGAAGCGAAATAAGCAGTAGTCAAGTGTACGTACACTCATCCATCTTAAGCGGACTACTGATGCACGCATTTCTTGGTGCCGGCAGTTTCAGGTGCGCAGAAATCTGAAGCCTGGGCTCGTCTCACATCTCACATCCAATCTGCGTTGCGCAAGCGAAGTGATCCGACGGCCTCTCAAGTGGATCCAGGCGTTCTCGTCGTGTTCCAGCAGTTTTCCTCATCGCTTCCATTTTTCTCGTTATGTTCCAGCCGTTCATTCGAGGCAAGAGCGAGGAATGTCCACTCAATGCAGTCTGCACCACTTCGCCCCCACGACCGAGCGACCAAGTGGAACAGATGTCGGTTCAGTCGCGAACTTTGCTTAAAGCAAGAACCAACCGCACATTGTCGCATGAATCAGGCGTTTCATTCAAGTGTGAGGCCGGTCAAGCGAGCGGGGAGTAAGCCGTTGACGAACCACCTCAGAGGGCAAGTCAAGCTCACCAGTGGTGGTGAGCCTTGGAAGATCAAGGGCCACATACTTCAATTCTCCCTCGCCAACCACCCAACCTAGCGTCGTCTCAAGCACCGGACCGATATCCGCCGGCGATGACTTATGCGCGGACGCTACCCCCGCTGCCGGAAGCGCCGGTGTTTGACATGCCCGTGATTCCGATTCTCAATCCAAGCCTCAATGCCACCAACTTCCCTCCATTCGCGGGCATGACGGAAGATCAGATCTTCGGGATCCAACTCGGCGTCGCCAACGCTGTGCTCCGTGGCGCGAGGCAAGCCGCTCTCAGTCTCGGTCTCACGCTCATGCTCGGCTGGCTTCTCATGCTCGTCACGTGTGGGTTCCTGCTCTTCAACGTGCGTCGCAACCGCCACCGCGCGTTGCGTGGTGATGTCGCGGCTGCCCACAAGATCGTGCTGCCCGCCTTTGAGCCGCTGCTCTGGCTTCTATGCGGCGCTAACCTGCTCTATATGGTGGCCTACAGCCCCGTGCTGTTGACGGGCAACTATCTCACCTACCTCACCAAGATCTCGATCGAAATCATGAGCGCCGGCAAGCACTTTAACTTCCTTCTTGTGCCAATCTACCTGCTCCAGCCGAGCCTGTCGATACGCGCCTTACGCGTCGCGTTACTACAGACCGTCGTCTTCTCGTCGTACGCGATCCCTGTGCCGTGGCTCTTGAACACTTATCTCGCCCATGAGCACGAACGTCTGTGCTACTGGATTCTCACCGTCTCGCGCACGCCCGTCTTGCTCTTCTTTTGCTACCTCTTTGTGTGGCCGCCCTCACGCGCGAGTGTGCGCACCATGCGCGAGTTCTGCGGGTACGTTATCACCATGATTCTGCTGCTCGACTGCGCGGCCGAGTCGTTCCACCGCGGCAGCAATGACGTGGCCTCGACGCTCGGCTGGGTTATCATGGGGTACACGGTGGGCCTGCCCGTGGTTGTGTGGCGTGTGCTGCGTGCCGACACAGAATACTGGCGCGGAATCGGCCAGCGTGCGGTGGAACTCCAGGAGCTCTTCCGCCGCAAGAATGGCAAGATCGACGAGCGCACGTCGTCCCAGGGTCTCCACGTCCTCATTGAGATGCACCGCAAGTACATCATTGACTTCGCGCACCTGCAAATCCGCGAACGCCTGGGTGAAGGCGATGGTGCGGTGAGTGTGTTTCGAGGCTTTCTCACGACCAAGAAGATTGCGGTCGCCATCAAGGCGTACATGCCCTCGACCTTCACGGAAGAGACCGTGGCGCAGTTTTTCCACGAAGCCGCGCTCTGCGGCTCTCTCGTTCATCCAAATATTGTCACGTTCCACGGTGTGTGCGTGTGCCCTCCGCACATCTGCCTAGTCACGGAGCTGTGCCAGGGATCGCTGCAGGACGTGGCCGACGCGCACGTCGCACGGCCAATCTACCACAGCTCGGTCCCACGTCGTAAGCAAGGTCTCATCCGCCTGGGTTTCATGATCGACGTTGCGCGTGCGCTGGCGTACTTGCACAGCTTTTCACCGCCGTTTGTGCACCGTGATATCCGGCCCAGCAGCTTTCTCGTCGACGACAACGGTACGGTCAAGCTCACTGACTTTGGTGCATCGAGGACGCTTACAGCCCTTCATGGTGGTGGCGGTGGTACTGCACCTGTTCCATTAACGACTATCATGTCACCCACTGTACGGACCAATTCTCCTGTGTCGCTGGACGTGCCTGGTGTTGTGGTCAATGCCGCAAAGTGTACGGCACAGTACATGGCACCTGAGATGATCAAGAGTCACCATGCGGGCACCAACTTGTATGGCGAAGCCGCCGACGTGTACTCGCTCGCGATCACAATGTGGGACATTCTCTATCCGGGGCGAAACAAGTATGAACTCCAGGCGAGTCCAACAACCGGGCGTGGACAGGCACTGAGTGATTCCGAGGTTTTTGAGCAGGTGCTTGCTGGCCAGCGTCCGCCGTTTGGGACCAACGTACACCGAGGGCTGCGCGAACTGATCGAGATTGCGTGGAACGCTGATCCGCGAATGCGGCCGTCGGTGCAGAGCATCGTTGCTTCCCTCGAGACCATTCAGGAAGAGCTGTGCGCTGAGTTTGCGTTGGAATTCATGGACGAACTGAGCGACCGCAACGATCGCGACCGCCAAGCAGGCCAAGTTGTTGCGTCTCATTCCTCCAAGATGCACGACCCATCGAGTAGCTTTGCTGGAACGCACGCGGTGGAGACGCTGCGCCTGTGCAATTTCGTCGACTCGCAAAGCGAGGCCATCCGCCTGGGCAACATGCTCATGGACGCCGGGTTCTTGCACCACACGAAGCACGCACGCAGTTTTGCGTACGCCGGCTCACAGTACGTCTTTGACGTGGACCAGCTCTTGCTCTGTCAGCCGCTGACGCTACTGGAGATGGACGGCCCGGGCGACCTCCCCCACTCGAAGCAGAAGCAGCCAGTGCGAGTCAAGCGTGACTCGGCAGTTAGTCGGCGGAATTCCCAGCAACTATCGGTGCTCATGGAGTCAGTGACGGGTGCTCGCCCCTGCGCGTGTCGCAAGCTGGGTCGGCGCGTCGAGACGGAACGCACAGTGCGGCGCGGCTTCCGTCGCATGTTCAACGGCAACATCAATGACCACGGCGTGACGGCGAGGCTCCTGGCGAACGACCCTCCACTGACGACGACGAGCGGATCCTCATTCAAGGTCTTCCAGGAACCGTCGGTGCGCGGCGCCAACGGGTTCGCGAGCGAGGCGGCGTGAGTGGTCCCAATGTACGGTAGAGTATTAGATACTCTCGTCCAGCAAAGAGCCTAACATGCTACATAGTCGTTGTTCTGTTCTGTGCTTTTTCGGTGCTCTATTTCTTGGACCCAATCTGCAGAGAACCGACGATGCGTACTCGTCCAGTTTCCATCGTTGGCAAGTCGCAGCGATTGCTTTTCAACGCCCACGAATGATTCCCCAGCTAGCCACAAGAAGCTTGTGCAAAATTCGATCAGGCGACATGGTCGCTTTTAGCAGAGAAAGCACTCCAGCCTTTGAGGTTGGAGCGAGATGTGAAGACGGCACACCAAGATTGTGTCGTCATTGGCCCGTCTTTGTAGACAGTTCGACAAAAATCGAACGAAAACGTTCCATGGAAAGAATGATGGGAAAGTGAAGCAACGGAATGTCAATGCGCTTTTATTATAGGTGGTGCTTCCATGGGTGAAAACTCCATTGGAGGTGTGATCTAATTCCGGATTCTGGAGGAAGAACAACGAAAACAAAGCGGCTGCAGGAATGGCATCGGATCTGTTTGTTGGGCATTCGTCCAAAGGAGCGATATAGTCGCACGGATCGTTCACAGTTTTGCTGTCTCGGTCTCACTTGAGCTGGTCGCGATTCCCCCTCGGTCTCACTTGGTGGGTTTCTCGCACCGATTCCATAATCTCAACGCACTGCAAATGCCATGAACAAGGTCAACTCGAAGACGTCTTTGCCAACCTCGACCAGTGGCCTCGGCTGCCATCACCGTGTCGTTTGTGGGCATGACAGCCATGCCCCAAGGTCAACGCCACCGGTGACACCACACTTTCAGCATCACCGGTCACGCCCCTGTCGAGCCCGCCACTGCCACGCCCCGGTTTTTTTTACGGCAGTAGAGTATCAACGGGATCACGTGCCCACTCGATGGCCGCACTTGGGGACGGAAGAGGCCAGGCTGCTATGGTCAGCACGGCTTGCAATCCTGCCGGCAACCGAGCCGCTCCCCCTGAAGCTACTAGGTATTATGCGCGTAATAATAAATAGACTGCGTTTTCATCATCATCTGCACAGTACATCAAGAAGATTGACAAGTGGCCGAACAAAACACGACGCTCTGAATAACGTCGATCAGCAGCTTGTCAAGGAGCCACTGGATCTAATTTCAGAGTATCTGGAGTAGTGTGTTCTGCACTGGATCCAAATATCCAGAGATTCTCCGTGCAAACCGCGGCACCGGTATTGCCGTGCTCGCACCTGACTTCAACTGAGCAACCATCACTCTGTCAACATAGACTTTGATCCAAATAAGGTATTCTGTAACCCTAATTCACCAATGATATCCCCTTTATATAGTGTAAAGTTGCAGTTTAAGGGTCGACGACGGTTTGTTTTCGTCATCTATTCGTCAGTGCAGGCCCTTTCCCAGCAAGGTGCGCGGCCCAAGGGAAACGAAGTCTTCATATCGACATTTCCGACGCCGGCAACAAGACAGCATCAAAAGACCGGGTGAGTGCACGAGGGCGAAGTTGGCAATGGGAACGCCGGCCTCATGCGGAGTCTTTGCATGCCCCGAGCAGCCACGCGCGACGCGAGAATCTGGCACAAATGGCAGGCACGAGAGAAGTCAACGAGGTGAACACACAGGGAAAGGAGGAGAAAGAGATCAGCCGGCCTCATGTGGATTCTCTGTATGGCCGAGACAGGCACAAGTGATGCAAGAAACTGGCACGGAAGTTTTGCTGCGCGTGCTGCAATCGATTGACGCGCGAAGTCGAGCCATGGAGATGCAACTCCAAGAACAGACGAGATCATGACAGACGCGATTACAAGGGTGGCGGATGGGATTCACGGGCTACGCCAAGACGCTCGTGCGCAGGTGGGGGCGATTGAAGGGCTACGCCAAGATGCTCGTGCGCAGGCGGAGCGGCTCGAGGGTGGGCTTCAAGAACTACGCCGAGATGCTCGTGCGCAGGCGGATGTGGTGCGAACGAATCTCCGTGAGATTATCGACACCATGCGCCCCGCGCGAGATCGTGCCAGCGGAGAAGAACTGGGCTGGTGGAAGCGCGTCAGCGGTAACGTGTCAAAGGCATGCCACCGAGCGTTTGCTATGGTACTGACCTTCGACGCGCAGCTGCCCAAACGTGTGGGGTCTTATTTCTGGCCCAATTCATCATCATGCAAGTCGTCGCCGCCTGTTTTATCGAAGATAGATAGGCGAAGCTATGCGCGGTCGCGGAACCGTCGGCCGCAACCGCGCTAGGCTTGGTATTCTCTTTTCGTTTACTCTCGCCCCCGAACAGCCAAGTCGCAACGCGTGCTTCAAGATACTATCAGGCACACGCGGCGTGAAACGTCAGCACACCACATTCCATGTTTGGTTTCTATTAACTTAAGATTGAGTCCTTTCACTGCGTAGTAAACATGCTCGGCAGTTTCCTCTTACACGTCGGTGGAAAACGAAATGCATCGATGGATGGTTACGACTCGTGGTGTAAGTCTGGGCTTGACCCAACGGCCACTCCATTTCCGAGAAACTTGATTTGGATCCATCGTTCTGTCCCTCGGGAGTCAACCCGATAAATCTCCATGTCCATGGTGTAGGATGCCGCCAATGGGTGGCGCTGGAGTGCACTCACCATGAGTCATGCTGTCAGACAGGAAAAGTTCATCATGCCATCTACTGTTGGGGCAAGTAGGCACCGCCGACGATCCAAAGCAGCAGCTCAGAACGGCTTAAAACGCCGGGAGACTGATCATGCGCGTGGCATCCACGTCACCCAGCAACGCACGCTGGCGGTTGTGGCGGATGCGAACAAGCAGGAACGCGCAGAGAAGCGCCATAAACACCCATGCGGCCAACAGGTCGACCGTGAAGCAATTAATCGATTCCTTGCGGCTCGCGAGGATCGCCTCGACGACCTTGAGTCGCGTGTAGTAAATCTTCTCCGGGGTATGGGCTGGAAACTCGAGTCATTGACCCAATAAATGTACCTGGCTCGGGTATATGGAGCACACGCCATTCACTCTACATGATGCAGGCGCCAACGCACAACGTGAGACTGTTCCACTCAGAGTCACGAAGTGTTACGATTTCTTCCGCGCATACCGGTGAGTGCTCCTCCTCTTCTGGCTTCCTTTGAATATGCCGACGGCTCGACTCATTGGCAAGAAGCTCCAGTGCGCGCGCTCTCAACGCACTGTGTAGAACGATGGGACGGAGGCTCGCCAATAACTGTAGCGTGAACGACTGCAGTTGTACAAGAACTCACGCATTCATCGAGAAGTTCGGATTTCTTCTCAGGCACGACGTCGACGAGTACTCCGACCGGCTGGTCATTCAGTTCGCGTACATCGTCAAGCTCGTCAGCGGCATTCTCGCAATAACGTACATGTTGCAGCCGACCTCTATCGTTGCGCGCGCTCAGTCGCGCGATGGGCCAAGTGCTCTCAACGCACAGTTCCCGTGGTCATGCTCTGTCAGCCGCTGACTCTATTGGAAATGGACGGCCCGGATGACCTCACTCACGCGAAACAGAAACAGCAAGTACGAGTCAAGCGCGACTCGGCAATTAGTCGGCGGAGTTTCCAGTATCCTAGCTATCGGTGCTCATGGAGGGCTCGCCCTGTGCGTGCCGCAAGCTGGACCAGCGCATCAAGACGGAACGAACAGTGCGACGCGGCTTCCGTCGCATGGTCAACAGCAACACCGATGACCACGGTGTGACGGCAAGGCTTCTGGCGAATGATCCTCCGCTTACGACGACGAGCGGATCCTCATTCAAGGTCTTCCAGGAACCATCCGCGCGCGGCGCTCGCAGCTTCGCGAGCGAGGCGGCGTGACTGCGTGAGTAACCCAGAGATGCTCTGGGTTGCCGATATCTACCAGACAAGAAAAATCGATGGCAATCGAATTCCACGCTCGACTGTATCAGAAACACTCGTCCAGCGAAAATCTCAGGACATTCACAACAGTGCTTCGTGTCTATGCAGGCTGAAATGTCCATCAGTGGAACTGGTCTCCGTCCGGCTACAAAGAGTGCTTTTCTTTATGCTACTGTGCCGCACACTTGGTGTGTTGTGCTTGCTCGGTGCTCAGTGTCTTGGACCCAGTCTGCAGACTCTGCAGACTGGGTCCAGCAGAGAAACAGCGATGTTGCTCGTGCAGTTTCCATCGCTGGTGAGTCGCAACCCCAGTTGTCCACAGTACAGTAAGTCGAGACGACACTGGATGAGGTTGATGTGCCAAGGCCCCTCAGCAGTCCATCGAAACACAACGTGGACTGACTGGACAAGCCCAGTTGATGTGAAAGATGCCTTTTCTTTATGGAACAAAGGCACACCAAAATTGTGTCGTCACTGGCCCGTCGCTGCAACCTCGTTCTATGGAATATAAAATATCGAACGAAAGAGGATCCGATCGGCCAGATTCCGGAGAGCTCGCGAATCATTCCATGGAAAGAATGGCACCAGCAGTTCTACGGCGTCAACTGCACAGTGGAGAGTCTCCGTTAGGTGGTGGTTGGGTTTCTTCCATGGGTGAAAATATTAGGCCGTGCCATGATGGACTCTGCGTGAAGAAGAAAGCGAAACCAGGTCAGCTGCAGGTCCAGTCGGTTGTCTGGACATTCGGTTCAGAGGAGCGGGAAAGCGACAGCGGGCGACATCCCCTCTTTCTGTTGTTTCCCTGCTGCTTCATAGAGCGCATCTAGTCGCACGGGGCCGGCCATTCACAGTTTTGCTATCTCGGTCTCACTTGCGCTGGTCGCGGTTCCCCACTTGGTGGTTTACTCGTATCCCTTCCACCATGGGGCTCGACCTCAACGCGCTGCAAAATGTCATGAGCAAGGTCAACTCGACGACGCTCAACGCCGCCATGGCCGCCTATTTCAACGGCTCGGCCAACGCCACACAGGCGTTTGCCATGCTCGACCCGGCGGCCGCGGCGGCCATCACCGACATGCTCAACGGCACAGATCTGTCGTCGTTTGTCGGCATGACAGCCAAGCCCAAAGTCAACGCCACCGATGGCACCACGCTGACACCATCACCCGTGACGCCCGTATCGATCCCGCCACTGCCACGCCCTGGCATCTTTGACGCGCCGTCCAACCCCTACCTCAATGGCTTGGACACGGGCAGCGGCGCGCTGTCGTCGCTCATGGGCGGACTCAGCCCCGAGGCGCAGGCGCAAGCCCAGCTCGTGCTCGTCAACGAAATGGTCAAGGCCGCCAAGAAGAAGGCGTACGAGATCTCGCTGCTGCTGCTCTTGGGCTTTTTGCTCGTGCTCATCTTCAACGTCGTGCTCATCATCCACATTCGGTACAACCGCCACTTGGCCACCAAGGGCAACGCCACGGCCGCAAGAAAGATCGTCCTGCCAGCCTTTGAGCCACTGCTCTGGACCTACACAGTCATTCTCGTCGCGTACATCATCTTCTGGAGTGCGACCATCCGTGCCGACTTCATGACGGTGCAGTCCACGTTTGTGACCATCGAGATGGCCTACGGCTGCAAGCAAGTGCTGTATCTTCTGGTGCCCATCTTCATGATGCAAAAGTCGCTGTCCGTCCCGGCGCTTGTGCGCGCGATCGCCATCACGGTGGCCGCGTCCTACTACACGGTGCCCATTGTCTGGGCCATGCAGCAGTACGGCAAGCCGGGCCACCCGCACCAGCTCGTCTACTACTGGATCATGTGGACCAGTCGGTGGCTTACGTTCCTTCCGTTTCTCTACGTGTGCATCTGGCCACCGGCGCGTGCCAGTGCCCAGGCGTTTCGCGAGTACTTTATGTTCTACTTGGTCGTCCAATGTCTCTATTTCTCAGCGTGCGAGATCTTCCACCAGGGCGGCAGCATCGATCTCGGCACCAAGTTCGGCTGGGCGAGCGCCGTCTGGGTCGGCCTCTGTCCGTACGTCATCTGGCGCGTGCTCAAGGCCGACACGGAGCACTGGCGTGGTATCGGCAAGCGCGCCGTCGAGCTGCAGACGCTCTTTCGCCGCAATGGACTCGTCGAAGAGCGCATCTCGGCCAAGGGGCTCCACGTGCTCATTGAGATGCACCGCAAGTTTATCATCGACTTTGCGAACCTCGACATCCAGCACAAGATTGGCGAGGGCACGAATTCGATCGTGTTTCGCGGACGCCTCAACGCCAAGCAGACGCCCGTCGCAATCAAGGTGTTTACGCCGGCCAATGTGAACGAAGACACGGTGGCCGAATTCTCGCACGAGGCCGCGCTCTGTGGTGCGCTGCAGCACCCCAACATTCTCAAGTTCTACGGCATGTGCGTGTGCCCGCCGACCATCTCGTTTGCGCACGAGCTGTGCCAGGGCTCGCTTCAGGACATCACGCGCACGATGGCCAAGAGGAGCGTCGTGAACCCGCACCGCCAGCAGTTCCTCATCAACATTGCGTACATGATTGACGCCGCGCGTGCCGTCGCCTACTTGCACAGCTTCTCGCCACCCTACGTGCACCGCGACATTCACCCGTCGAGTTTCCTCGTCGATGCCGAGGGGTTCGTCAAGCTCACAGACTTTGGCGCCTCGCGCACACTCAGTGTTCGCAACACACCGGTCAGCGTGGTGCCCGCCCAGACCACGACAGTCATCTTGAACCGAGGAGGCCCGCAGACAGTGCTGTCGTCGACACCAGCGGCGGCAGCGTCAGTGCCAGCGCAGACCAGCGCTCGCCACGAGGCGGCTCCGCAGACTATCAAGCGTCTGCCCGAGTACATGGCCCCCGAAGTGATCCGCAGCAAGAACGCTGGCGCGTCCATGTATGGCGAGGCTGCCGACATTTACGCGCTGGCTATCACGATGTGGGACATCCTGTACCCGACAACCCCCAAGTACGCACACGGCAGCGTAGCAACTGCCACATCAACGTCGGCATCGTCGGACGCGCAGCCGTCACGCGACAGCTACAACCAGCGCGAGTCGGACGTCTTTGACCGCGTCTTTGCCGGCCACCGACCCGTGCTGGACGACCACGTGTACCCGCCGCTCAAGCAGATCATCACGTCGGCGTGGCACCCGGACCCACGTGTGCGCCCAAAGGCGGTGCAGATCGTCCAGGCACTCGAGCGCATCCAGCAAGAGACCAGCGCCGTGTACGCCAGCGAGCTCATGGACGAGCTCGAGTGCGGCCAGTACAACAAGATGCCCTTGTCCTCGAAGCGTCACGTGTCACTGGATCTCGGCAGCGGCGTGCTGAGCTTCCAGGGCGCGCGCGCGATCGAGCGCATGTACGCGCTGCAGCACGTGGCGGCCGAGTTCGAGGCCGTAAGGCTGGGCAACATGCTCATGGACGCCGGTCTGCTGCACCACATGAAGCACTTGCGCAGCTTTGAGTACTCGGCTGCGCTCTACTTCTTTGACGAGGACAGCATCCAGCTGCACCAGCCGCTGGCCATGCTCGAGGACGGCAGCGGTGGCGTGATCACACCGGGCGACGCGACGGCCAGCGGAAACCGGCGTGGTGGTGGGGGCGTGGCCACGCGCTCGACCCACCGCGGCAAGCCCTCGCTGGGTCCCGTGGGTGCGCAGAAGGCCTCGCGCTTGCCGCGTCACTCGCACGCGTCCAGTGATAATGACGCGTTCATGGAGAATGGGGCAGGCTTTGCGTGCGCGTGCCGCAAGCTCGGGCAGAAGAGCGAGACCACGCAGACGACGCGCAGCCGACTGCGGCTCAAGTTCAAGAGCAACGACGAGAACCTCTTGACCGCGCGACTGCTCGCGGACGAACCGAACGGCGACTTTGAGGCGTTCCAGGACGCGCACGCGCGCGACGTCCAGGTCAGCGGCAGCCATGCATGAATGTGTGAGGTTATACTATTGCAGTGCACAACAGCACTCTTGAGTGTGAATGGATTAGTAAATGTACGTATTTGCTCATTTAGGTCACTTCAACATGATGGGTTCAAGTCTTCAACGTTGGTGCCATTGTATCCAGCAGCAGCGTGACCATCTTCGTGAATGCGTGCGTTCTGCGCAAGTCCTGAGGTTACTGGAACTCTACAGTTGCTTACGGTTCAGCAAAGCTCTTGACGCGATCTTCCATCGTTCTGCACGGCGGCACCATCCTGTAAAGAGAGTTTCCCAGCATTCAAGAAAAAGAAAGACGTCGCTCGCAAGTGGTACGTGAAGAGCTACTGAAAAGTGTAGGGACGAAGGCGAAGATGGCCGTTGACGCAATGCCGTTTCGCTCGACGACGTGATCACGACACACAGCCTGCCACGGTGTTCAGCTCGTTGCCTTCACGGTTTGCTCATCTCCATTCGGGGTCAACAAAACAATACAAGAGCACGATGAAAAAGCAGAAGGAGATGGCTCTTGCACGCCCCATCAAAAGAAGGAAACCGGACGTGGTACTGAATGCGCTGTTCCGGAGGCGTTCCGCTCCCACGAAAGAAAATGCGGTCTCCTTCTACAGAAAGAAGAGAACGTCGAAATATGTCTCACTAATACAATCCTACGGAACCAGACAGTGATGGCTGCATCCTCGTTGCGTGGCCAGCGAGTCGCGCGGGGTAATTCCAGCGACTGTCTTGGACACAAGCGCCATTTGTGGATTTGCCCTCTGAACCCAGTCTGTGATCGTCTTGTCCAGAGAACGTCAGCCATGAGTACACCGCCAGCACCAACGTCGAGTCTGCAAGGTCTCGCTGGCCCAAGTGCTGCTGCCGCGGGCCTGCAGACGCTACCGCCCATGCCCGAGCCTCCCATTTTCGACGCGCCGTTCAACCCGTACTACGGCGCACTGGCCGAGGCCATGAAAGGTATGAACGACACGCAAAAGATGCAGTTCCAGCCCTTCATCGTCGCGCAGATCCTCACGGCCTCGCGCAACAAGTCGATGGACCAGTCGCGCATCGTGATAGGCGGCTATGCGCTCGTGCTGGTCTTCTGCCTCGTGCTGCTTGCCTACATGCGCCACAACCGCCACTTAGCCATGAAGGGCGACTCGGACGCCACGCGCAAGATCATTCTGCCGGCCTTTGAGCCGATGCTCTGGTTTCTCGCGGCGCTCACGGCCGCATACGTGGTGTTCTTCACGGCCACCATCAGCGCCGACTTTATCACGGTCCAGTCGACGCTCGTCACGGTCGAGTTCATCTACGCGACCAAGCAATTCCTCTACTTGTTTGTGCCCATCTACCTGCTGCAAAAGGCGCTATCCGTGCAGGCGCTACTCCGCGCGTCGCTCGTGACATTTCTTGTCTCGGTCTACACGATCCCGTTCGCGATTGTCATGTTCCACTACGGCCGCGCCTCGCACCAGCGGCTGTGCTACTTTCTCCTCTTCGCCGTGCGCTGGCTCACAGTCGTGCCCATGATCTACTACTGCCTCCACCCACCGAGCCGCGCGAGCCGTCGCTCGTTCCACGAGTACGCCTTCTACTACGCGATGACGCAAGCGCTATACCTCGCCTCTTGCGAGGCCTTTCGCCAGGGCAGCGTCTACACGTCGCTCACGCTCAGCTGGATCACGGTCGCCTGGAACGCGACCTGCCCGTTCTTCATCTGGCGCCTGCTCAAGGCCGACACGGAGCACTGGCGCGGCATGGGCAAGCGCGCGGTCGAACTGCAGTCGCGGTTCCGCCGCAAGGGCAAGATCGAGGAGCGCATCTCGGCCAAGGGACTCCACGTGCTCATTGAACTCCACCGCAAGTACATTATCGACTTTGCGAGCCTCGATATTCAGCACAAAATCAGCGAGGCCGAGAACGCCATGGTGTTTCGCGGCAGGCTTCATACTAAGCAGACGCCGGTCGCCATCAAGGTGTACACGCCCGAGACCTTTAACGAAGACACGGTGGCGGAGTACTCGCACGAGGCCGCGCTGTGCGGCGCGCTGCGGCACCCCAACATTGTCCAGTTCTACGGCATGTGCGTGTGCCCGCCGACGATCTGTCTCGTCACGGAACTCTGCCAGGGATCGCTGCGCGACATCACGCGGTCCATGGCCAAGAAGACCGTGCAGAACGCACACCGCCAGCAGTTCCTCATTAACGTTGGCTACATGATTGACGCCGCACGGGCGATCGCGTACTTGCACAGCTTCTCGCCGGCTTTTGTGCACCGGGACATTAAGCCCGACAGCTTCCTAGTCGACAGTGACGGCAGCGTCAAGCTCACGGACTTTGGCGCCTCGCGCACGCTGACGAACGCGCGGTCCGCGAGCGGCCACCAGCACGAGCACGAGATCCCCATTGGTCTGATCGGCAACCAGCAGGCAGAGAAGAAGACGCACAAAGGACCCCGGGGCATGGCCGAGATCATGGGAAATCTCCGGACCGCTCCCGAGTACATGGCCCCGGAGGTGATCCGCAACAAGTACGCCGGCACGTCCAAGTACGGCGAGGCCGCCGACATTTACGCGCTCGCCATGACCATGTGGGACATTCTCTACCCGAACGAATCCAAGTACCACTCGACTGTCCACACGGCCGTCTCAGACGACATGACAGGCAACCGCATCAACAGCCACCGTGATTCCGATGTCTTTGAGTGTGTGTTTGCCGGCCAGCGGCCGTTCCTGGACGAGCGCATGTACCCGCCGCTGCGCGAGCTGCTCCAGACGGCATGGCACCCGGACCCGCGGCTTCGCCCCAGTGCGCAGAACATTGTACATGTGCTTGAGACAATTCAGTAAGAGACCTGTAGCGTCTACGCGCTCGAGCTGATCGAGGAGCTTGAGTGCGGCTCGGCCCATGCGTCACTGCGGGCGGCTCGCCCCGGGCTCGCGCACCCTCCACCGCAGTCGTCCCAGTCGCGTCGCCTCGCTGGCGACGTCTCACAGATAAGCTTCCCTGGCTCACGTGCGATTGAGAAGATGTACGCGCTAGAGCACGTTGCTAGGGAACACGAGGCCGTACGGCTCGGGAATATGCTGCTGGACGCAGGCTTTATGCACCACATCAAGCACGCACGCAGCTTCGAGTACTCGGCCGCTCTCTACTTCTTTGACGAGGAACAGATTCACTTATGCCAGCCGCTGGCCATGCTCGAAGAGGGCGCTGTGTCGACCGAGCAGGAACAGGCGGCGTTCCCTCGTGGGGGACGCCCACGGTACACTCAGCAGACGAGCGGCACGCGGCTCGCCAAGCGCCACGCCCAAAACTCGGACTCGTCGAGTGCCCACCACGCCCACCACGCTCCACCACCACAACCTCAGGCCCGCCGGGGGCGCCACGACTCGTCGCAGAACGGCTCGCACGTGCTCATGGACAATCTGACGGGACTGGCGTGCTCGTGCCGCAAGCTCGGCCAGAAGATCGAGTCGGCGCAGACCACGCGCCGGCGGTTTCGGCTCAAGTTCAAGGCGAGCGACGAGCACCTCGTGACGGCGCGACTGCTCGCCGAAGAAACCCCGGGCGCCGACTTTGGTGACGCAGCCTACAACAGCATGGGTCGCATGGCCTAGTGGCAAAGCAAACGGACCTCACGCAGTTACACTGTTGTAGTTAGTGGTTATGCGATTCTGTGGTTAATTGTACCCCTTACCGTCCTACAGCACGCCCAGCTTCTTGAGCTCTCGTTCCTTGACGGGGTCGTGAACGTACGTGTCGCCGTTCTTCATGTGCCAGAGTGCGCCGCCCAGATTCACGCCCCACGCGCGCTTGGGGTACGCCGGGTCGTTGTGCGGCACGTGGAACTTTGTGCTCATGCCCTTGCACGTGCCGTGGCGCTTGGCGTACGCCTGAAACGCTGGCAGCAGCACGTGGTTCCATCGCTCGTCATTGAAGCGCCATACAAAGCCCAGTTGGTCCAGCTCGTCCCGCACGGGCTTGGGCAGCTCAATGAGCCCGGCCCGTACGCGGGTGATCCAGTGGCCCAGCCGGAAGCCGCACGCTTGCTGCGGCCACGAGCCGCCATATTCGGGCACAACAAAGTCCGTGCCGATCAGCACGTTCTCGTGCATTTGGTGGTACGCCCGCATGGCCGGCAAGACGATGCGACGCGCCGTGACTTCGACGCGGTCCGTGGCGTTCCACACAAAGCCGATGCGGTCGAGCTCTTCCCGCGACGCGTGCACTTGCGACTCGTACACGCCCTGGTGGCGAATGCTCTTGACTGTGTGGCCCAGACGCCAGCCGTACGCCGTCTGCGGCCACGGGTCGTCCGCCGGCACGACAAAGTCTTGCGGCACGTCACAATGGCCGTACACGTGGGCAAACGCCTCAAGCGCCGGGAAGATGGTAAAGTTCCACAGGCTCTCAGACAGTTCAAACGCAAAACCCAGTGCATCGAGCTCTGCTTGGGAGGCCGCAACGTACTCGGCGTACTTTCCCGACCGCACCATGTAGACGTGGCGACCCAGGCGATATCCACGCATGTGCACCGGCCACGGGTTCGTGTCCGCCTGATCCACTGGAATCTCGAAGGCGAGCGGTACGTCAGCGTGGCCATAGAGCTCCTTGAACAGCCGCATTCCCGGCAGGAAGAACTGATGCCATTTGGCGTCACGGACGCTCCAGATGAAGCCGATCGCATCGAGCGCCGCGACGTCGTCGTCGTCGAGCACGCTCTTTTCTCGGCGCAGCTTGGCCACTTGGAGACCGAGCGGGAAGCCCCACGTCTCTTTGGGCCATTGCGTTGCATCCCCATAGGGCACGACAAACTTTTGCGGAACAAACAAGTCGCCCTTGTGGAGATTGTAGCTCTTCAGCGCCGGTAGCAGGACCGTCTCAAAGTTGTACTGATGCCACGAATAGACAGGGAAGCCCAGTTCATCCAGCGTCGAGAGGTACTCGCCGCTGCCCTTGGGCGGCTTGCCGTTAGCCACGAGTCGCATGAGCCTGTGGGTCTTAATGCCGAGCGCGAGGCCGCGCAGCTCCGAGGGCCACGCGGTCGAGCGAGGGATCTCGTACGCGACGGGCACGGCGAAGTGGTTCTCTCGCGCGTGAAAGAGCTGCAGCGCACGCACGAGCAGCTCAAGTTCCTTTTGGCGCTTGGACTTGGGCCGCGCAGTTGGTGATGACGGCGAGCGACCGCGGCCCTTCGCTGGTGGGGGTGCATTGGTAGTAGAAAGTGCGCTGAAATGGCGAGCTGCCGAGAGGCCCAGCAACGGCAATTGTTGGCGTCGAGAGGCGCAGCTGATGGCGAGGGATGCAGAAGAATGAGCGCTGCACGCACGCAGTAGTCGTGGCGCTGTCACAGCGCGCTGGGCGGCGCGCACGGCCAGCAACGCGAAGCGCATCGGACTGCAGGGTCGTTCGTCGCTTGGAGCTCCCCGGGTTGGTTGGTGATCCTCAGTAGCTACCAATCCACAAGAGTGACAGGGCGCTCTATTAGAGTATGATAATGTACGCGCTTGTTGTTGATTAGTCTAGCCTCACTGTGTCCCGCCAGAACATATCTTCTCTACTCTTATTGGCTGAATATCCGTCACATCCGTACTTTTGATTGGCTAAAATATATTTTGAATAGCTCACTTGGCCCTGCCATTCCCACCAAAGGTGCCCATGAGCGCGGCGTCGGCGTCGTGCCCGATCTGCTCGCGCCACTTTCGCCAGGAGAATCTGGCGCTCCACGTCGAGGCGTGCCTGGAGCGCAGCGCTTCTACGGAAAAGAAGCGCAAGCGCGAGGCGGAGTCAGCGTCCGTCTTCTTGTCCCCGTCTCGCCCTCCCACCACCAGCTCTCCAGCTCCAGCTGCTCCACGCGACAATGGCGAACCATCAGCGACGGATGCTCGAAGAGCTCGCACCGCGAACGCCGATGCACCACTCGCCGAGCGGCTTCGGCCTATGACGCTCGACGACTTTGTGGGCCAAGATGAGCTCGTGGGCGAAGGCAAGCTTCTCGCGACGCTGATCCAGTCGGACCGCGTGCCCAGCATGATCCTCTGGGGCCCACCGGGCTGCGGCAAGACCACACTCGCGCATATCATCTCCAAGCGCACAGGCAGCAAGTTCCTCACGCTTTCGGGCGCGACCTCCAACATGGCCGACATGAGAGACGCCATTGAGAAGGCCCGCGGCGAGCGCAAGCTGCTCGGCCGCCACACAATCGTCTTCGTCGATGAGATCCACCGGTTCAAGAAAAACCAGCAAGACTTCTTTCTGCCGCCGGTCGAGGACGGCACGATCACGCTCATTGGCGCGACGACCGAGAATCCGAGCTTCGAGATCAACAATGCGCTGCTCAGTCGCTGCCGCGTCTACACGCTGCAGAAGCACTCGCTCGAGTCCATTCGCCGCATTCTGGACCGTGCGATCGCCAGTCAAAATGATACCAACAGCGGCACTGAGAGCCGACGCGTCGAGGCCGAAGACGACGCGCTAACGTATCTTGCCAACCAGTGCGGCGGCGACGCCCGCGTCGCGCTCAATTGCTTGGAGCTGGCCGTACAGACGACGCTCCCGCTTGATGGTCAGCACGGTGTGCTGCGTGTGACGTGCGACCACGTCAAGCACTGCTTTGCGAATCGGCAGACGCTCTTTTACGATCGCAACGCCGACTTCCACTACGACCTCATCAGCGCCTTCCACAAGTCGGTGCGCGGCAGTGACGACAGCGCCGCGCTCTACTGGCTCGCGCGCATGCTCGAAGGTGGAGAAAACCCACTGTATATCGCGCGGCGTATGATCCGCATTGCCGCCGAAGACGTGGGGCTCGCGGCTCCCCACTTGGTAGAGCAGGCCGTCGCGGCCTACCACGCCGCGCATTTCATTGGCATGCCCGAGTGCGATGTCGTGCTGGCGCAGTGCGCGACTCTATTGGCACGCGCGCCCAAGAGCGTCGAGGTCTACAAGACGTACAAGCGCGTCAAGCACATGATCCACGAGTGGGACGGCGGCGCGCAGCCCGACGTGCCGATGCATCTGCGGAACGCGCCGACGCGGCTCATGAAGACACTGGGCTATGGCGACGGGTACAAGTACAATCCCGACTTTACAGAGGAAGAGACGAAAGACCAGACGTATCTACCCGCCGAGTTGGTCGGGCGCAATTTCTTTACAGAAGAAGGGACATGAATGCAGTCAAAGAGACACGAAGGGGAGCTTTCTAGAGGGTGGCTTTTGTTTTTCTTAGTGCAGTGCAGCGATCAGCACGACGACGACGGCGGCCATGCCCGAGGCCGCGAGCGAGCCGGCACGCGGCGCGGCGGCGTTGCCGGCGGTCGAGTTGGCCCCCACCGAAGAGCCACCCGACGTCGAGTTGGACGACGACGCCGCCGACGTCGCGGTGGGCTTGGGCTTGGGCTTCTGGTCGCAGTGGTCTCCCAGGAAGCCGCTGTCGCACACGCACTGCTTGTTGGTGCACTTGCCGTTGCCGTTGCAGGCGTTCGGGGACGACGCGTCGCAGTCGGCGCACTGGTTGCCCGTCGTGCCCGCCGGACACTCGCAGACCTGCTTTTCCAGGTTGCACTGGCCGGCGCTGCACTGGCCCGGGAGCGCGCACTTGTTCGAGTCCTTCTTGTCGCAGAAGTCGCCGCTGTAGCCAATGTTGCAGCGGCACTCGTACTTGATCGTGCCGGCGTTCTTCATGAGGCACGTGCCGTGGCCCGAGCACAGCACGTTCGTGGCCGTGGCCGACGCGTTCGTGTTAAGGCACGCACTGATGACGGCGTCGGCGGTGCCGAGCGTCTTGGCGAGCTTGCCGGCGTCTTCCTTGTCCGTGAAGCCCACCTTCTTGGCCATGATGTCGATATCCACGCAGCCGTAGATGACACTGAGCTCCTTGCCATTGTCGTCCTTGGCGCCGGGCACACAGACGACTTCACCTTTGACGCTCTCGCCCGTCGGGTCGAGCGCGCACTTTTTGGCCGGCTTGTAGGTGCACACGCTGCTGATCTGCTTGTACGGGTCGGCCCAGGACGCAAAGGACGGGCAGAGACCGGGGAACTGGCCGGCGCAGACGTCCGTGTCCTGCTTCTTGGGGAGACACTGCTTGACATCCTC
Organism: Pythium aristosporum; assembly: GCA_023337755.1. Classification (NCBI taxonomy): domain Eukaryota; phylum Oomycota; class Peronosporomycetes; order Pythiales; family Pythiaceae; genus Pythium; species Pythium aristosporum. The sequence continues at coordinate 23,061 of JAADXL010000314.1, forward strand.
AGTGCCAGGACGCGTGGTCTGCAGTGCCACACACTCGTAGCCTTCGACCTTGCAGTCAGCCGGCACGACGCAGAAGCCGGGTTGTGCCTTGGGGCTCGAGGACGCAGGACCCGTGCCGCCGACCTTGCCCGGAGTGTACCCATGTACGGGCGAAGAGCTCAGGAGCAACACGAGGAGCGCCGAGTGCGGTAGTACGGACCGGAGAGACGGCATATTTGTTCTGCTAGGGAGGAAGAGGGGAACGGTTCCAGTCGGAGGGGAGCGGAGCAATTCGCGTTGTGGTGAGGAAGGCAACAGGAGGAGGAGGAGAGGAGGAGGAGGATAAGGGGGCGCGGAGAGTCGATTATTTGAGCGAGGGGAGAACAGCTTGAGCACGATCCCCGACAGCATGCGGGACAGAGGGCATTACGTCACACAGAGAGCAGACGAGGAGGGACCTCGGCACCTTCAGTCAAAAGCTCAGAACCCATGAACTAACGTTACTGTCCGGTTCACGTGCGATGCATGAGAGGATGGTTGGCCAGTGGATATCGGACGATGACACGACCACGCAGTTCCAAGCACACGTACGTCCACGCAGCGTAGTGTCGTCGACGGCACTCGCAACGCTTCGCACGGAAAGATCAAGAACGCTCCAGGCGGAAAAGATCCGGAAGAGTCTGACGTCAGCAATAGCAAACCGTGATTTGTGTTATATCAGTATATTGTAAGAACGGTTCCTTTTCTCTTTACGTATGGGAACTGAGTTTGATGACAGGTCACATAAAGCGTCGTCACAACGCACATTTTTGTGTAGCCACAATTGCCCTACCCCTTTGGCGATTGTTTACGCTTCAGGGTCCCCTAGTGAGTCATACGTAACCCATGTTGCAAATTGAGGGGGAGCCGATGGCGTTTTCTGAAATGGCTACACTCTAGGCTGCCGCACGACGGGGCGGCAGGAAGGACTCGCCTCCGTCCTGCTCGCGCATCTCGACGCGGTGCTCACGCGGCCGATAGGTGACGTCGTAGACTCGCCCTTCGTCGGCCGTGTCGAAGACCCACTGCAAGAGCGTGTCTGCGAACCCCAAGCAGACCTGCGGGTCCTGTTACGCGAATTAGTTCAGTGTGATGGTTTTTAATCAGTCTCCGCATGTCGTAGCTCTTCGTCTTGCAATGTTACGTACCCAGTGCTTGCGGCAGAAAGAAGGGATCTCCGTGGTCGTAAACCTCTGGAGCTTTTGCAGCTGAAACTGGTCATCGCGGAAACCGCACACGATGCGTGGCGTGCCCACGATAAACGACTGGATCCAAAATGAAAGAAGCTTGTACCGCTCAAAGCTATAGCGGTCCTTGTCCGTCTTGAGGACCCTCGTAGTCTTCAGCTCCACATACGCGTAGTTACCGGTGCGATCGTCGTGGGCGTCGTAACAGTCGATCTCAGCGGCGACGATGAGTCGGGTCTCCGCTAGCTTCAGTGAGAACAGTCCGCAGTACTCCTCTTCCTGGCTCACGCGTCTGGCACGATGATCGCTGTCGACAGAGAACTTCTCCTCTGTCGCGTACAGCTCGAAGCGACGGCCCGCATAGATCGCATCGGCCTGATTTTGCGGCAGCGGGCGGCTGTTGCGATCGAGCTCGTCCTGCGTGCGTCGCACGTCCAGGTACACGCATCCATCTCGCTTCTCTGCGCACAGCGTCCACGCGTTGGACGTGTTATAGGGCGTCTACTCGTCAGCATGTAAACCCAACGTCAGTGCATTTGATAGAAAAGCCGGTGAGTCAGGATCGTTTTACACCAAGGATCTTGTTGAGATTGTTTCGGTACGTGACGAACTGCGGCGCGTGTGGGAGCTTGTCCTTGAAATGGTCAAGTGCATTGAGCAGTGGGGTCAGCGGTGCCGGCGGGACGGATGGATCGGACTCGTCCTTCGGAGTGTAGCTCTCGATGCCGTCCAGCAGATCAGCGCCAACCTGTACATTGAGACCACAGAGCCTTAGTCAGTCCACAACGAACATCATCCACTCGGAGATTCCATCAGAGAGCACACACCGGAGGCGCTCGATACTTGAGCTGTAGATTCACCCTCATCGGGCCTCATGTCAGAACAGGACGCCGTAGCCATTGGAGCCAATAGATTGGGGCTTACCAGATTCGAGCGATCGAATTCGACGCGGTCATCAGCATACTTGCTAAAGTACGCAATCTCTCGTGGCTAGATTCAAGTACCCCCATGGCATGCATTGCCGCTGTCGTGTCATTACGTGACGATCACAGCGACTCAGTAGTTACGCACCTGCGACAACATCACGCGCGTCGACGGCTCGCGCTGGCGCCTGGGATCAGGAACGCGCAGCGTCGCGCTTTGGCTCCGTCTGGAGCCGGCGCCTCTAGCGTCGCCGACGCCGCCGGCTCGCCTCTCCTTGGCGCCGTACGCCCCACGAGCACCGCCGCCGCTAGAGTCGTTGCCGCGTCGCTTCATGAGAAGTTCATCAGAACATACCAGCCATACCGAGGACCTCTTCACAGTGACACACGCATACTGACAGTACCTATCATGCAGATGGATCTTTTTGTTTTTGCATTTGCACGGGGGCACGCATTCGACAATACTGTAGTCTTTCCTCACGCAGAAGCTTACTTGGCGTAAAACGATAACTCGGTTTCGTTCTTGATCACGTTCGCGAACGCGTTCTCAGCGGCGGCTTCATTGAACAGAATAAAGTCGTGGTCTTTGCCGCCGCCCAGCTTCAAAAGTGGTCCGACCGAGATGAGCTCGTGGCCGCCGTACCGCCCTCGACCGTTCCACAGCTTTTGTTGGCTAGCCAGCGCTAGCTTTCGTAGCTCTTCGCTCAGTTGCATCTCTGCTGTTGCCGATGTGATTGGATTCGGAGCCGCTGATGCCGTGACAGGCGAGACAACGGGAGGCGACGGATTCGGGTCGAGCATAACCTCGGGAAGTGGCTCGTCAAAAAACGACTGGTACAAGTCGATGCTCTCTTTCGGAATCGTGGAGTTGTGTGACGACATGAGCTTTTCGTAATTCAAGCTTTCGTCAAAGATGCGACGATCCTCCGGTTCGGTCTTGAGCTTTTTCGCGACAAGCATGCGGGCCTTGACGTTCTGGTCGAGTCCTGCATAAGGGCCAATTTGCAGCTTGAAGGTGGCGCCACTGCGCACTTGGTTCTCTCGAAGGGTTCTCGCGTCGTCCTCACTAACGTTGTTGTCCCGAAGATACGACTCAAAGTAATTCTTGACGCTCTCGCTGTCTCTCTCCCAATGGTGCGGCTGGTTTCGGTGAACATATCTACCATGCGTGATCATTAGTGCGCAATTCGTACCACCGGAACTTCACACCTTCAGTCCACTCACCGTTCATACAGGGGGTCAGCGGCTTGAGGGCTACAGTCTCCAATAAAGTGTTTGCTGCTGGTAGACACAAAGGATCAACAGCCACACTCCAAGTATCCTATCGGAACCCATTCAAATCGCTCACCAACGGCTGCTGACAAAATCGTCGATGCTCATCTGCTCGTCCTTTCGCTTGAGCACACTCTTGACGTGGGAATGTTGGAGATGCGTGAGCGTCATCGACCGATTGAAAAGCGCGGGCTGGTGTCCATAATCAAACTTGCCCGACAGTGAGTTTTCATCGATCGCCGAGGGCTTGGAATGGAACTCGACATGGCGTTTCTGTTTTGTGGTAAAGTCGACGTGATCGAGATCTTCGCTGGCATCCGGTACACTCATACTTCGTAAACCTCGCGTCTTGAATCGTTGAGCTGACGTGCGAGCAACAGATGCGAGATCGACACTGACTTCATCAGCACTGATGGCTCGTCCCGGAAGGGAGTCGGTTGTTGAATCCATGTTGGACGCCGTGCGCGTTCGTGGTCTGTCGCCACTGCTCAGTTCGTTCGATAAATCCATTGGACTCATAAACTTGTAGCCGAGTGTCTTGTCGAACGAGGTGAGCTCTTCGGGGTGGTACATCTGAAGAAACGTATCCGATGTCCCGGTCGATGGTAGCCGCTTCGGCCGGTCCACCTCGTGTCCCACAACAGTCGTGTCAGCGTTGCCCCCGCTTGCTGCTGTCGATTCCGTTTCATCCGATCCTGCTGAACCACGATCAGTCGCCAGCGTTTTGGACGATACGACTGGCTTGGAGCTCGTCTTCGATTCGCAAAACTTGGGTCTCTCGAACTGTTCCAGTGGATTCCGCCACCAGTCTTCCAAGAGCCGCTTGCATTCTTGGACATAAGCCTCGCGCCGCCGAATATCCTTGATCGCCATTCTTGCTTGGTAGTCATTCGCATCCTCGTTGTACTCAGAGTCATCCAATGCACTAAAATCCATAGCGGAGGGAACACTACGCAATGCCTTGCGCTTGTTCTCCTCTTGCTTTGCGAGTGTCGCACGCACTTGGTCACACGCCGCCACGCCATTGGGCACTTCGAAATTATGCAGATAGTAGTCCGAGTCGAGCTCCCACAGCGGGGGTTCTCCCTCTTGCGGCACAAAATGGCCTAGGAAAATGTTGATGGCATCCTGCTTGGCCATGTCCGTGAATGAGTTGCTGTAGTAGCGCCGAATGGACGTGAGCAGCTCGCGATGCTTGACATTTTCGCGGCCCGCGCTATTCTTGACGTTCTTGTGGGCTTCCGAACCGCCGTATTGCATTGAGATGGCGTCGCCAACGAGCGAATATAGGAGCATCAGCACCCGCACAAGCTGCGATCGACTCTCAAGCAACGGCGTATTGCGGATGCCCATTGCGTACAGTTGCTGCCCGAGAGCGCGCATTCCCACACTGAATTGGCTCACGTTCGTGCGATCCAGGCAATCGATGCAATTCGTGCGAAGCACGCCTTTCTGTTCCAGCCAATCGCCCGACTTGCGTGGAATGGTTGGCGAAGGCGGCGGCTCGAAAAATTTGGAGGAGTCCAAAGCCGGGTTTCCTTCGCTAACACTACTCGTGGGGGATCCCTGCGGTGACGACGTCGAAGACACAAACGATACGTATGCACTCTGCTTGTTGTCGGCTGTTCGACCGATGCGTCGCTTTGGAGCGCTGCAGAAAAAGCCTGTCTGCGTCAACGCCCATACTGCGACCTTGTCTAGCGAGTGCAAGACATTTAGTCCCTTTTGCTTGGATAGTCTGGAGTAATCGAGTGCAACATAGCGGATGCGATGCTCTGGTGGGATGAAGCAATTGAGATACTCGACCGCGTTCATAAACTCGTTGCCCACGATCACTTCTCGCTCCTTCTTTTCGCTTTGCTTGACCAAATTGAGCGCGACAATCGGCGATCCATAACGAGCAAACAAATCCATGAAGTGCTTCCTGGACGCCGAATACGTTGGATCGACACGGTTCACTAGTGGACATTGCACAGCAGTCAGAAATTACAATCACAACATGAATCACAACCAAGTACCCACAGATGATAGGTGGCTTGGGCAGCGTCGCAGATGTTTCTTGTGACCAAATGACGGGAATCGAACCGCGGTATTGTACAAACGAGCTGAATTTGCCGGCGCCCATGCTCTCGTCTTCAATGATCTGTTCGGTCTCCACATCGTTGCCCACTTTGCCTGTGTCGGCGACGCCTCGCTTGAGATACCGCGTGCCTGCATAGTGGCGCGAGCGTCGCGCAAGCAGCGTAATACTCACAAGGCGGCCAAATACCGAACACTTGCGCTGCTCGTACGAACCCAGTACGATCGGCAAGATGAGATCGATCGCGGCGCCTGGGCTTAGCGTCGACTTGAGTTCGCGTGTGAGGTACTCGTTCCACGTAAACATTTCCGCAGGCTCGTGGTGATCCGTGGTCATGTTATGCTGGAGCGTGTGGGTGACGTCGTACGAGTAGCTGAAAAAGAAATCCTTGGTGAGATCGATGAAATGGAACAACACCAAGTAGCGAGCCTCGGCGTCTTCCTCGGGGCTCGGATTGATCCAGCGATTAAACCACGTCCACGCACTGCCGGTAATGGTCTCTTGGTCGTTGGGCATGCACACGCTGAGTTGCTGGGTCGCTGAGATGCCGTAGATGAAATTCCCACCAATGCACCCAATCTTCCGGCGCTGCGTCACAAACGTAAAGTGGTACCCGCGCAGAAAGCGGATACAGCCGACGATCGCGACTGCCGTGAACGCACGAATCAACTTGGTGCCGCCGACACGGCATTGCTCGGCCAGTACCTGGAGCTTGTCCTCCATAGCCGTCCACGTGTAAAGCTCTGGATCTTCAGTGAGCACTTGGGCCAGACTCGTGGGGCGCTCGATCGCGCGGTTCAAGGAGAGAATACGAAACCGCGTGTAGTGGCGGTCCGAGCACACGACATAGAATAATGCCGGCGTCTCGTAGATCGTGAACCGCTCAAAACGCGTGACACTGGCCTCGAGCGTCGGTTGGCGACGGTGCAGTCCGGAGCGATTGATCGACCCGGTCATGTTTGTCGACGACGGTGGCCGGCGCATCGACGATCGCACGCTGCTTCGAGTCGGCTCGGTCTCTGCTGTGTTTGGTGGACACACGATCGATAACCGCGGACGCACTCCGTGCTCCAAGTCACGTTTGACCGCCAGTAGCGTATTCATCCTGCCAAGGCATCATCGTCAGCATGGGAACAACACCACCGGCACCCTATAGAGCAAAACTCACCACCAGTCGACGTCATAGCTGGACTCGTGGGACGCAAACGTCTCCTTCTTGCCGCCTTTGCGGAACGTGATCTCAAACGAGTCGCGACCGTCGCTGCGCACGTGGGCAATGTCGCACTCGCTCACAGCGATCGACAGCAGCTTGCGCGTCGGCGCCGCCGCCGGTAGGGGCAGCTGCGGTTGCGGTGGTTGCTGCGGTGCCTGCGTAGACGGCGCAGCGGCGGTTGTCGGTGAGGGCGAAGTGGCCGAGTCGCTGGCAGTTTGCGGGGGGTCGGCAAAGACAAGGAACTCGCCGTTCTCGTGGAGCTCGCACCATACAAACGTCCAGTCGCCCGGCTTATTCGGGCTAAAGAGCCGCGGCGAGCGGCGGTACAGCGGCCCCGCGATACTCATCTCCACCTCCGGCGCTTCCGGGTATTCTCTTCTCGGCCTCACCGGGTTTTCTTCTTTGTGCGTGAGAAACAGAAAGATTGACTAATAGAAATCTTAGACATGGCTTCGACCTTATCTAAATCGGTTATTTTCCTATCTGAAAGATGAGGGGCTGCTTTGATTCGCTGTTTATATAGGTCACACCGAGCTGCAAAAGTGTAAGCTGGTTGCTGGACCTCTAGCCCAGTTTTAGAGTCACATGAGGCACGGTCTCAGCAAACATGGAGCGCACGTAGTCCTCAACGACGTCAAAATAGTGGGAAGCTTCGAGCGAAACCAGTCCACTGGCCGGTGGTTCGAGAAGGTGGTACGCAAAGGCCACGAGGCACTCGGTCGTGAGCCACGAGCACCACGAGAGCCGCAGCGTCTTGAGGCCGCGCCACCGCGAGAGTTGCTGGAGCAACGCTGTGCCCTGCGCGCTGTCGGCCACGTCAAAGCAGTCGGTGATTTCCAGGTGCTCCAAGTGCGGGTGTTGATCGCTCAATTTGCGGAAAAAGTTCAGCGAGAGCCCACGACACGAAATGAGCTTGAGCGACCGGAGCTGGGTCTCGTCCTGAGTCGGCACGATATCCACTTCGTCGACGTCTAGCTCGTCCCAGGAGTCGACTAGCTCATATCCGCTATTAAGATGCTGTCCGCTGCGCTGCCATGTGAACTGGTGCTTGGTTTCGATGGCCTCTTCGACGAGCAGCGAGAGAAGCGCCTCGTGGCGCACGAAGCCCAGCGTCAGCTCCTCAGTCTGCTGCAGCAAGAGCAGCTCCACGTTATCGTCGGCCATGGTTTTGAAGGCCACAGTCAGTTCGGACAGTCGCGTGATCATCCACGGCTCGAATGACGCGAAGAATTGTCGAGTGAAGGGGCATGTCGCTGTGTACAATTCGAACGATTTGGCAATCTCGTAAAGGCATCTACAGCACCACAAAGCACAGTCCGTAACATGCGTCGACAAGATCAAATCAATACACTTTTCCGTACCTCTCTTGGAGGGACGCGCATGGTTCAATCGCCGCCGTGCGCTGGAGCTCCGTGGCGATCGACTCCATGCGCCTAAGCTTGATCTGCTCAATCTGGTCATCTTTCAGCCGCGCCGTCATCAGTGCCTTGACTACATCCACGCGGACTCTACGTTTCACAGCAGAGAGCGCGTCACGTGCTTCGGCCTCTCGACGCCGTTGGTCCAATCGCCAGTGCGCTTGCCTCTCTTTGTGACGCTGGGTCACAACCTTGGAGACTTCTCGCTGCAAGTACCGCTGCAGCGCAAAGCTGTGCGCCCACACATCGAAGCGGTTAATCTCTAGAGATTCTACCATGCCTCTATGGGGCACTGAAGCCGCACGTACCGCTCAAGCTTGGATCCATAGCCGCCGCACTGGCGGCCTTTGTTTCGCCCCATTCTTCCTGCTTCCCACTAGCATCCCATCTAATTTACGGATTGCGATATGGGTTGTACCGTATTTAGATAGACTTACCGTACATTACCATAGTGTTCACCTGCAGCAGCTCAAAATGATTGACCGCGAGCCTATTCTGAGATGGGTCCAACATCAATGAGCAGCGCAAAGCGTCGTTTCAACCGCGCTCGTCCTGCAATCCAGGGCCTTTCTCGTTGTCGCCACATTCATTAGCTTTTTGCTGCAAGATGGACATCACTGGAGATCCAGAAGCACCCTCTCCAGAGTCGACACTGCAGGCGACGGAGACGCGGCGCAAGATTCACGCGAACCCGTCGGCGGGCGAGGTGCAATCGTGAACAAGGCCTCCCGTGGCGGTCTGCTGCGGAGGAGCAAATCCGGCTCACCAACGAGAAGGCACGTCAGGATCAAGCTGAGAAACGGCGCTGGGGCCTCGCAAAACAGATTCAGGATGGACTTGTCCACACGTATGGCATCAACTACGGGATTGCCGAGTTGGCCGCGCTGCTCAAGGAAGGGATTGCACTCAAGGCGAGTGGGGCGCGAGAACTTTCGTCCACGGAAGTCTCCTACGTGCAGCTTCTCGCAGCTTCCGAAAAGTATGAGCTAAAGCAGATTGTAGGACTGCTGGACAAGTTCCCAAAGGGCCGAAACGTGGCGAAACAGAAAGCTTGAGCTTGCAAGTCATTTTTTAAAACCATATCTTGACATCCTCTGCTGCCATAGTCTGCTCCTCATAGTACTCGGCGAGTGTGTCGATGTGATCGTCGAGCATCGGCCCAGCAAAGTGGCGCTCGTTTGATGTCTGATGCTCCGACTTGTCCTCTTGTTCCATTCGCCACGCCTCGAACTGGTGCACGTTGCGGAACATGGTTCTATAGTCGGTCATGACAGCGTCGATCGACGTCTCAACGAGATATTTCGTGCGGAGTGACGTGCGCTTCTCTTGTTCGTCGTACGCGAAGCCCTGGCCATCTCCACCACCTGATGAAAGATCTTCTCTCGGCTGGCGTGCCAGCTCGTCCAGAAAATCCTGCCACGCTGCTTTCACGGTCCGGAAGAAAGTGCTTTCCGCACTGAGCTCGTTTTCCTGAATTTCGTAGTCTACACGGTGGAGCCACGTGCTCTTGAGCGACGATTTCATGCCGTCATGGTGGTGTGGACCGACCCATTTCTTGCCAACGCGCAAGTGCACGATGCGGATCTCCCCCGTGAGAAAGCCCTCGTTGCGCACTGCGACGCTGATGGTGAGGTCGTAAGTTTGGTCAGTCTTGGTTCGCCACGACACGGGCGGATGCCAAATCGTCCATACACATTTGGAGAGCAGAAACTCGATAACCTGCGGGTCGCGCAGTTCCAAGATTCGACTCACTTTGTTGAGTGTGGGCACGTTCTGTAATTCCGGTCCGCAGTTGTAAACTTCAAAGTGGCGCTTGCTAATTTGGAGAAGCCGCACGCTGCACACAACGCAATAGATGCGATGAACTCATTGCACGCTCAGCCGAGCTACCACGTAAACGTACTCTGTGACTGCAATGTCATATGCCTGGGCAATTGACGTGGTCGAAATGTGCTTGACGAACAGCAGCTTGGAAACCACTTCGACCTCGTCCATAAACCGATGGACGCGTCGCAGCACCTCTCGCTCCACGATTCGCTGCACACGAGAGAGCACACGCTCGTCCACCACGACGTAGTACCGCCGAGCGATGCGGATCACTTGGAGAGTGTGGAGGTGCGCGAGAACCGCTACATGGAGCGCAGTGGACGACGCATGGCGCACCGCTGCGATCGCCCGCGGCTGAAGCGCGACCCCAACGCCATTCCCCATCGCGTACTTGTCGTCAATCGAAATGCCGCGAGTATTTTTGACATGGCTACAATCGGCACGGTCTCATGAGCTTCTGACCCTGCGAATCTTGTTTGGATACGCAACGCGCAGATCCCGTCGGACGAATCTTTGGCTCTGATACTCTACTGTAGTTCAACTAGTGTTTGGCCTCGCGGTCGGGAACGCCCTGCCTAATCATCCAGTCGCCGTCGCCACGTCGCCATCTTCAACATCGCAACGGCTCTCCTGGTGATGGAGAAGAACTGGGGGAGGGGGGGGGGTCA
>JAADXL010000315.1:0-33640 GCA_023337755.1 Pythium aristosporum
AAGCATTCTCCCAAAGAATACTCAACGATCTGGTTGACTTCGTTGCAGTCAATTGCGCCAGGATGATGTGCACGAAGGTGAGAGGAGCACTCTAACAAAAGTCAGTGACCAACACTCTTTACCCCAAAATCGGATAAAATACGCATTATGGGAGGGTAAGAGGATTTCCGTGGTGTCGAGTTTCGAGGTGTGACTGTAATTTGCTGAAAAGCCCCTCGACGAAGTCGATGGCAATGTCGATTCGCCAGTATCGTCGTTACGCTAGGTTCTTGCAACATCAAATGAAGCCGAGATACTGTTCTCGCGTGCAGGGCTCGTGTTCAGCGAGGGCCGCCAAGTTCTGTATCCGACGATGCTGGAACGCTAATGCTCCTTGAATGGAAGTGTGGAACGTGACAATGTCGTGCGCGCTTCGATCCACGCCAACAACTTCTTCATGTACTTTTACAATCCTCGATAACACCGTTACTTTTGATTTTGATAGGCATTGCTGTCCAAGCGCACACGTATGATAGTCGCGACATTAGTCAATCGACCAGGTGAGAGACTGGTTCAGAAGGCTTGCGCGGGCGCACCGCGTGGCGGACGCAGTGCGTGTACCGTATGTATTAGGTCGTAGCTGAATACATCATAATATCTTTCTGTTCCTCGTCCAACCAAATCTTCAGTGACACCGTCTCAGTGAGTCCATGGCGTCATGTCATCCCAGATCGGAGTGCCGATGGCATGACGCCACCTGATGTCATTTTGCCACCAAAATTGTCGTGCGACTATTGACAGCAGTGCTGAGATGAGAGATATCTTCATGGGGTTATCATGTGACAGGCACCGACTCCAATGACGAACACGGGAGACCATGGACCGAGACGATAGGGTTTGTACAGGCATTGGCACTGTTGGATTTTTCTTATATACTAAGGAGCTTACGGAAATCAAAACGGCTGAATGTCTGTTCCTCACATGGAGAGGGAGAAAGCGTCCGGCCAAAGCAAGCACCACACACATTCGCGTCGAAAGAGAGAAGAACTAGGCACCGTCCAGTGAACGTGCCGAGTTCATGCTACTCGCACTTAGCACGAGTCATCCTTGGTCGGGGCCGGGGTCGGCTTGGTCTGGCCAGCGGGGGCGGGGGCCGGGGCCGGGCCAGCAGCCGGGGCTGGGGCCGGGGCCGGGCCGGCTGCGGGAGCGCTCGGCGGCGGGCCACACGCCTTCTCAATGGGCGTCAGCAGCTGCGCGTACAGCTCGAGCTTGGGGGTCGAGATTTCGACCGTGCACTCCGACGGGGCCGCCGCCTTGAGGTCAGCGAGGAACGCGCGGCAGTTCGCCGAGTTACAGAGCTTCGGGAGCTGAGCGGACGTCGGGACAGAGGGCGGGAGGAAGCTCACACCCGAGTCAGCCGTGCACTTGGCACCGTTACCACCCGTGACGACCGGAGCGAGCTTGCCGAGGTCGCACGGACCAGCCGAGGCGACGGCGAGGAGGGCGGCAGCGGTGAGAGCAAAGAACTGCATGTTGGAGGAGAAAGAAGGGCTTGGGTGGAGAACCGGTGGAAGTGGTTGAAGGCGAATTGCACAATGAGCAAAACAGAGTGGAGGAGCCTGACGGCACGGCCAGCTCAGCCCCTACTGGCTTTGTGGATGAGGAGCCCCAGGGGATGGAGTCCCGTCCCCCAGGACAACACGGAACACGGGAGATGGGCAGCAGCGTAATGGAAGCCTGCGAGAGGATGGCACGGGAGACCAACAAGCGTGGATGATCCAGAGGCCCAGGTGGTGTTGACGGAAGTGTTCCAGGTCCACTCTCAACTTCCACCATGTGGAGACCGTGGGACGTCCGTAAGAAAGGCTGAGGTTTCCATTCTTTTTCCCGTTGGGAGATTCCTGGTTTTTTTTTGCTGGGACAACTGACTCGACTGTCAAACCCTCCCAGTCTGGGAGGGTTTGGGAGTCCTAGTCTTGTGGCCAAGAGGCTATAGCACAAGACCGTGATGACTGTTTGTTGCTTCTGTCAGTCACGCAGCGAACCAGACAGCCGCGGCCACGAAACTTCAAGGCGGTTGGTTTTCCTCACGAGCGTGATTGTTTTTTCTTCTTCTTCCTGGCACGACTGTCATGTGGAATCCGCCGTCCCCAGGAGAAAAAAACTTGAAAGGAAACGAAAGAGAAAAACACGAAACCGTCGATTGCTTGTTGGCATGTTGTTGCTCGGTTGCCGTGTTTGCTCCTTGGGCACTCTCGCATCACAGAGGGAAATGTTTGTTGTTTCACATGATATTTTGCTTCTTGCTTTTTTACCGGTGTCGCAGTGGAGATGGCCTGATTATGGAAAATCTGGATATTATCCGGTCAAGAACGTGGATTTTGCCCAATCTCAGGGCCGTTCCCATCGCTGGCCCATCTCACGGTCAACGAGAATAGTACAAGCGACAGGCGTAGCTCTGTTTCTCCCGTCAGTTGGGTACAAGAGAGATCGCCACCCTCGTACAGTACATGCATCCAGCCGCTGAACCTCCTTGGCCTGGAGGTTCAGCGGCTGAACCATTGACACCTACTGCAAGTGGCACTGCCCTGGCCAGAAGGAAAGGCGATTGCAGCTTCCGATTCTGGTTTCGATTTCTGGAATGCGTTGCAAACCATTGTCAGTGTCAGGAGCTGGCTATGACAGAATGCAGACTCCGACTTTTGGAGATGGTGGGCTGCATTCGCTGACAGCATCACGATCATTGGATTCTGTAAGCGTCGGGACAGTGGCTTTCCCCTTTAAGTCGAGAGTCTAACCGTGCGTGAGTCACGAAAGGTTCCAGAACTCATCACATTTCCAACGACGGAAAATGATGCTGTTGATGTTGACGCTCGTGGTGATCATGCTGTGCAACTTGCAAGGCGTGCTGCAGCTGCAAGTGCTCGCACCTGAAATGGCCATTGGGTTCCCCTGACATATTCTGGCTTCCTCAACTTTGATTGACGTCGGAATCTCGTCAACTCTGCGTCAGAGTTGCCACTGTCAGCTCTACAGTATCAATGACCGGGCTGAACACATCGCTTCCCTTCCAGTTCTGAAGCGTGTCGAACTTGTCTGGCAAGCCTTGCATGCTTGCACCGTACACGTGTGTATCACGCACTTGAGGAGTTTTGGCAGGAGGATGCCGAATTGCGTTGGTGAGCGAGCCTCCATCATCCGCACGAATCGCGCCTAGAGACCACGATTCCAATGATTCCAGTACGTGGAAGGCAACTGCACTACAATACAGTACGCTTACGGTGGCGAACGCGTAGCCCTCTGCATCCTCCATCTCAGGCAGGTTTCGTTGAGAAACTTCCTTTTGACCACTACGCAGCTGCGAATCTTTCCGCCAGGTTCCGGCAAGTCTGCCGCAGATATTTGCTGCGAGGCCCTCGGGCCGCGACGGAAGGAAGTTCTTCCCAATAGCAAAAAGAGCAAGAGCCACAGCCGCCGAGGCTGATTTGCGCACTCTTCGCTTCGGATCACCACCGCCGTCTCCGCCACTGTACATCCACACCTCTGGCGGCGCCAGCGGTGTGGATGTGACTGCGGTGCCGGGTTCTTTGGAGCCATTATGGGGTTCAAGGATGTTATTGTTCAGATCTAAAAGCACAACAGCCGTGGCGGGACATGTGAAGTCCATGCCATGGTTGCAGCGAGTACAGTACTGGACATTGCCCAATGCCATAGATCGAGAGAGCAAAAGCGGCTCCCACCCATAAGCGAGTGTTCACTATGCATTCCTATGCACCGTGCTGCGTTGGTTTAACGCGATCGAAACATGTTGAACATGCGTCGCTGAGATGCTAGGCACTGATGCAGGAAACGCGACCCAGTTGCTACCCTGGGTGAGCATGATTCACTGCTTTAGACAGTAGATACTAGCGAAGCCCGTAGTCCAGTCCCAGAGCACTAGGTGATAGATAGGCTGGATCGACCCCCCAGCGTGGCTGTAATGATTCTGTCGCTCTGCGGCTTGTGTACTTGGACGTATTAGTACTGAACCTGATGGAGCTAGCTAGCTGTATATTAGTAATCCTACAGTGCTAGAGTAGCAGAAAAGAAGTTCACAAAATGTGATTCAGTTGAACCCGCTAATGGAGCGTGAAACCTTGTGCTCTGTGTGAGTCTCGCGGACTCTTGGTGCTAGTGGAAAGAGCAAGCGCAACTGCAATCGGTACGACCGCCGATTGTGTACGAGAGTCGCTGATCCTCGCTCTCGAGCTTTGGTGTTTTCGAGAACAAGCGCCTCGGTGGCTGATACTGTAGCTACTACATACAAGGCCCGCATTTATCGAACACGCCATGGTATTACACTACTAAGTAGTGCTACCGTAGTGCTCGTAGTAGTATCGTCGTGCAGTTGGCGGCACTCGCGGAGCCGCACCACTGCAATGCGCTTGTTCTCGACACCAAGCCTTGGTATCATCAGTCGAATGACCATCGTGACGATCAACAGCCACGCACGTGACAAACGCAAGAGCCTTTCAGGCACAACGCAGTGGACAACAATACTACGTAGTAGTATCGGTACGACGAACTAGTACTCAACGAAAAGAGTAACAGCGACAACGCATGATTGTGATTATCGCAGTTAATATGCATCAAAACGGTGTTGTGGGTTGTGTGAATCGGTACGACGCGGCTGTAGCCGCTAATGTCGTCGAACGAGGGGGCTGTTCGAAACTCGTTCAGAACTTGGAGGGAAAATAACGGAGAAGACGTGTCGCTTAGCAGGCCGGGGCGGGCGTCACGACCGGCTTGGGGGTCGTCTGGCCGGGCGCCGGGGGCGGGGCGGTCGTGCCACGAATCTCCTTGCACTTCTCCTCGATCGGCGTGATGAGGGTGGCGTAGAGCGGCGTGTCCTTGCCGAAGACCTTGGTGATAATGCACTCGGTGGGCTCAACGGCCTTCAGCTCACTGCGGTAGGTGGCGCAGGCGTCGTTGAAGCAGAGGACCTTGAACTGATCATCCGTGGGCAGCTTGCCCGACGTGGCCGAGTATCCCGAGGCCGTGGCGCACGAGAGGCCGTTCGGGCCCGCGACAACCTTGATGAGCTCGTTGGTGTTGCACTCACGCTGGGCGGAGGCGACCGAGGCAAAAGCAGCAAGAGCAAGCACAGCGAACTTCATTGTTGGAGGTGGTGGTGGTCGAGTGGTGGAGATGGCAAATCGCACAATGCCCTGGCGCTTGGTGGCCGCAAATTAAGCGAGCAGCAGGCTCACTCTTCCGCTCCCGGCAAGGGGGAGGCCCCACCACCAACCCATCCCAGCTGATCAGCTCAGTCAGCTCGGCTCCGTCCTGTCTTGCTCTTCTCTCTTCCACAAGAGTGGGACATTGGGCTGCTCACTGGCGAGCAACCCCATTTTGAACTCGGTGCTTTTTCCAGTGTTGGCGCACTGACGGTCCAGCCCATACTTCAGTACACAGTGATCAACTCATCAGGCCCAATACAGTACCAGTACATGAGTGTACTGTTCTGTGGTAACACAAGTGGACTGGGTCACCACCCCGTGTGCTGACTTCTGACCACGCACCGTGATGTGGACCACAGCTGTAATGGTTGAAGTGTCGGGATGCACCGCCACCCAGCAGACACGGCCACTGTGAAAACCCCAACTTGAAGTTTGTGGCCTCGGACGCAACACCTCCGCCGGAAGGATGAGTACAAGTATAAATGCTGAAGAGGGCAAAATAACAACCATATTGTATGTACGTACGAGCGCTGATTACGAATGTGAGATTGACAGTGAACTGACTAGCTGGAGGAGCAATCAAGAGTGTCAAAGGTCTGGACAGAGTCTGGACTGAATCTAAGACATGCCAAAACGGTCCACATTAGTATTGAAATGAACTGAGTGACTGGAATTGTCCTGGGTGGCATCCAGTTCACTCTGTCGATTTCTCTGGAAACGATGATGCAGCATCTAAATCAACCAACGCACTGTGCCGATGTCACGTCCGACAATCATCCAGTTTGCCAACATTTGTTCTGTTGCGGGAACTTCAAGTGCAACATCATCTCATAGGTACACCTCTTGTCGTGACTGGGATGAGGCATCCGAACAAGAAACGTACTGTCCATGTCCCCACTGATTGGTGGACTGTACTGTACATGACCACGAGCCGCCAAACGTGCCACGAAAGTATTTGTACAGTTGGAAGGGCGCATTTGCGAGACAGTGTTTGTCATGGCAGAAAATCGTATTTTCTGTAGCTGTAAAAACTTATGGGACAGCTCCAACTGCTCCCACTATAAAACAGATGCCACAGCACATATCCTTTTCTGGCGCTTCAGTCAGCAATGTTTCCCCAACGCCAGAAAAACATCCTAATTCAACAGTAAAACATGTCCTAAAATTATTCTTGCTTCCTTATGACCCAAAATAATTCGGAACGGAAATTTTGGGAATGATGCCCACTCTTTTGGCATCAGGTATTCATGCCCGGGGGTGTCACAGACCACACCGGTGGCTCACCAGACTTCGAGAAATGTCAAATTTTGCATTAGACATGTGTGAAATTACAGCGACTTCTCCGAATCTTGTCGAGCGAACTGTCAGAGTTGCTCTTGCCCACAGTCTATTGTAATGGGTATTTGACATGTAATACCTATTCCACCGTATGCAGACCCTGAATTCGCCGCTGATATTTAGCAACAAGTTCTGCTCAAAACAACATTTACTAAAACCTTTATTTCAAAAGATTTTTGATCTGTAGACACCTGAATTTGACGAAAACTGTCACTGTGGGATCAGAAGGGAGAAGAGAGGGAGTGCCACCCATTAGCTTTGTGGAACCTGGCATCACGCCGACAGAATGTTTTGGAGCCTTGAAAAAGGAAAGATGCTCCTCCTCCTCCTCCGGCCTGTCCCGGCTGTGTGTCAGGCTCTCCTAACTTCCTCTTCACGCCTTCCCTCTTCCCTCTCGCGTGTGAGCTCCTCCAGCGGAGCCGAGCCGAAACCCTCGAGTTCCCAAAACACCGTCAGGCTCATTTGTCAATTTGCCGCCGTTACTAGGTTGTAGCAAATCTCTCTCCTGCATCCACTATGAAGGCCTTTGCTGCTGTCGTTCTCGCCGCTGTCGCCGTGTCCAGCGCCGTGGCTATCCCGGACCTCCCGGTCTCCGTCTGCAAGGACGCGACGTACATCCTCCCGGGTGCGCGTGGCGCCATGTGCTCGGGCGCTGGTGCCGCGCCTGCCGGCAAGGCGTGCCCGCTCAAGGGTGACAAGTCCTCGGCTGACTGCCACCCGTACTTGCCGTCGTTCAACGGCAAGGACTGCATTGCCAAGGAGGACGCCGTGTGCGAGATTGTGAACGGCAACACCTGGGGCTGTGTCTTCCCGTCGGTCGGCTGCCTCAAGAAGCCGGCGCCTCCGAGCTCTGCTGGCAAGACGCCTTGCCCGCTCCCGACCAAGGGCGAGGCGAAGACGCCGTGTCCGCTCCCCACCAAGGGCGAGACGAAGACGCCTTGCCCGCTCCCGACGAAGGGTGAGCCGGCCCCGGCCCCCAAGACGCCGTGCCCGCTCCCAACCAAGGGTGATGTGAAGACGCCGTGCCCGCTCCCGACCAAGGGTGAGCCGGCCCCGACCCCGAAGACGCCGTGCCCTCTCCCTACCAAGGGTGAGCCGACGCCGACGACGAAGGCGCCGTGCCCGATCACGTCCAAGCCGCTTCCGTCGACGCCGTGCCCGTCGCTCACAACCAAGCCGCTCCCGTCGACGCCGTGCCCGTCCCTCACGACCAAGCCGCTCCCGTCGACCCCGTGCCCGTCGCTCACGACCAAGCCGCTCCCTTCGACGCCGTGCCCGTCGCTCACCTCGAAGCCCATCTAAATGGAGACTCCAACTTCTAGGTACTACCACACTTCCTCACTTCCACCCAATTTCTTCAGCTCGGCAAGGGTCGAGAACGTTGCCGCTCTCAGCTTCGACGTCGAGCAGCCACTACCCTCCCCCCATTTTTTGACCTCGTGGATGTACATGTTTCAAAAGCTTAGCGTTCCGAAGCTAGGAGGATTTTTTTTCTAAAGCATGCAGCAATGGATGTTGTCTTCCTGCGGAGGAACCATTATTTATTCGAGCTCAGTGTTGACGTCTTGCAATATCTCTCGGTGCGGCACACAGTGTGAGCTCTCGTTTATCAGGTCAGCTTGTCCTTTTCCAGCGCCTGTCAGCCCATGACATTCAGCGGCTGAAGGGGCATCGAGTCACCGATTGTGTGAAGATGATTGACGTCACGAAAGACGTGAGCCGGCGGCGAATCAGCGCTGAGGAGGCGGACGAAACAGAGCCCAAGGTGCGATTCGTTCCAAGGTTCGATTCGAACCAGCGTGCTCTCACGTCAGCACGCTTGCGCTTCTATTTTCGACTCCTGACTCAGGAATTTCCATGTGGACGGCATCAGCGACCTGCGTGGACGGCATCACACACTGCTTTTGGCCATCACGCGATCGACGGGGCGATCACGTGATGGCCCAAACGTGGGATTTCCAAAAAGTAGAAACAGAGACAGCGCGTTTGGGTACAAGAAAGGTTGTCGTTGGGTCGTGACTAACGTGAAATTTGGGAAAATGCATTCTGGGTGGGATGGGCCGAGAGGCACCTTACTTCAGTAGGTGAAGTCGGAGAGCTCGTCCGGGCTGTTCGTCAAGGCGTCGCGATGGACGCTGCCACCGCCGCGTTCGCTGATGCCGCGGCTGAGCTAGTCGCGCGAGTCTCCGAGAGCGACGTCTGATACGTGCGGAAGGCCGAGACAATGTGCGGGAACGACGGGCGCATCTCCGGTTGGCGGTTCCAGCAGGCCTTCATGAGCCGCGAGAAAAAGGGCGGGCAGTCGCGCGGGATATTGGGCCGCAAATTGCGGTTCAACACGCCAAGCGCGACTTGGATCTGCGACATACCGTCGTACGGACACTCGCCCGTCATGGCCTCCCAAATGACAATGCCAAACGAGAAGACGTCGGCCTTTTCCGTGTACTTTTGGTTGCCCAGAACTTCCGGCGCCATCCACTGCACGGTGCCGCAGTTGCCCGTCATGGTCTGCACGTGGGCCTTGACGCGCGCGAGACCAAAGTCCGAGAGCTTGATGTTGTAGTTCTTGTCCACCAGCAAGTTGGGGCTCTTGAGATCACGGTGCAAGATTGGCCGCTCAAAGTGGTGCAAGTACGCCATGCCCTTGGCCGTGTCGTACATGAAGCTAGCGAATCAGATCCACTGAGTCAGTCTGATCCCATCAATGCCAAACACCGAAAGATAGTCAACATTACCGTGTGCGCTGTTCCATGGTGAGCGTCTTGCGGTGCGTACGCAGCACGTTCCAGAGCGAGCCCCGCTGCATGAGCTCGACCACGAGCGCTCGGTGCGGTGGGTCCATGCACGCGCCCAGCAGGCGGCAAATGTTGGGGTGGCGCAGCACGCTCATGATCTCGCACTCGGACTGAAACTCGTTCAAAATGTCGCTCCGCAGATCCTGGCACACAAGCACCTTGACTGCGACGCCCTTGCCACGCCACTTGCCTTCGTACACTTTACCAAATGCGCCCTCGCCAATCATGCGGCCCAGTGTGAGCTCCGAGTACTTGATGCTCTGGCTGAGGCCACGTCCGCCCATGGCCGAAGAGGGCTTGCTGGGCGACGGTGCAGCCACAGGCTTGGTCTCCTCAGCTGGAGCTGGTGGGGCAGGGGCAGCAGCGGGGGCTAGCTTGGGGCTAGCTTTCTTCTCCTTGTCGTCTGTGTCGGCGTTAAACCAAGCCGACATGAAGTGCGGGATCTTGGCCTTGCGAGCACCGTCGAGCTTGAGCTGCTGCACGGGCTCCACAGGCGCCGGCACTGCCGCATGCTCGACCCCAGGAGAGCCCGCAAAGTCGGTTGAGCGACGGCGTTCGCGAGGTCCTCTTTTCACGGTCGCCACGTCCTCTTCTTCCTTACCGTCATCCTCGGAATCGTCCGAGCTGTCGGGAACAGATAAGATATCCGTCATGGTTCTCGGCTTGGCGGCTGCCCGTTGCGCGCGCTGCTGGCGCTGTATCTCCTTGTGGAGTACGAGCTTCTTCTTGACGTCGATCGTCGCAACGTCCGCGTTCACAGACGCCGTGGCATCGGCCTCATCATTGCTCGGTTTCGCGGCGGCCTGCTTGGCCTGTGCGACCGCCAACTGTGCTCGCGACGGCAAGCCTTCAATCGAGTGGCGCCGACGGTGTTGCCCACGGTGGCGAGGACGCGCACCGCCCGCTGCGGCGGCCTCTTTCGAAGGCACTGCTGCGGGGGACGCGGCACGTGGTGTCGTGGGTTTGAGCGGACTCGCGCCCTCGTCCTTGGAGCGACGCTTCTCCATGTGGCGGTCAAACATCGACATCTTGATGGGCGAGCCCACGGTGCCAAAGAAATTGTTCATGGCCGGCGACGCCGCGTCGACATTGCCGTTCGGGCGACGCCTGTGGAACTGCATGACTCGTGTCGAGGGAGAAGGCGGGACTGTGAAGTGGTGGGCTGTTGGGCGATCACGCGAAGTCTGTCTGTCCGTCACGGAAGGAGAGCGATTATGCGGAAGGACAAGCAAGGAAGACGGAAGCGAACGGAGGAAGAGACTTGCACAACAAGATTGACCGCGGCAAGAAGAAATCAGAGAGGGAGAGAGAGAGAGAGACTCGAGGAAACGGCAGAGACGAGAACCCAAGAGAAGTTTGACGGGCCGAGGACGACAGATAGCACGGGAGAGTATACAGCGAGGAGGTGGTGGGTTCTGTTCCCACTCACGCCTCCTGTATTAGACATGAAAGAACGAACGCCAGCTGCATACGGCATTCCCCCATTCCTCCATCCCATTCACAAATATGGCTTCCTTCTGGCCTTCCACGTTGAGGACCTCAAATAATGTGTCCACATCAGAACGCGATTAGTGTGGTACACACTATCAAATTGGAGTAGTGTATACCACAAAAGTTAAGATGATGGACGAGCGCAACTTCAAATCCGTGAGTGAAGGTCGGAGCCACAAGATTCGCTCTGCGGAGCTACAGGAACATGACCAAGCAAACCTTCAACTTGGTGGGTGAAGGTCAGAGCCACAAGATTTAGCGGATCTTGTGCCATAGCCTCATAATCATCAATGACGATTATGAAGCAATGAACCCTATTGGTTGCAATAAGACTGGAGCTACAGTTTAGGTAATACTAGCAGAGCGCTCTACGGACCATCTCCCTGTTCTCCCTCTCAACTGCTTGGAGGTGGTCGACAGCCGGAGAATGTTTGGTTCTCCAGCACTTTCGAATTCTCCGTCTCCGCCTCAAGCCTCCCGCCCAGTCAGGACTGACAACTCGACCGATGGATCAAGAACGCTCCCCCGCTCCCGCTTCCTTTGCCGCGTCGCCGGAACCTCGGTTGGTGGGCCTCGAGTGATTGGAAACAGTCACGACCTCATCAAGTTTGGCGTCGGTTTCCATGGGCGTCTCATCGCCATCGCCTTTGCCGCGTCTCATGCCAGTCGCTCTCTTGCCGCCGCGTCCACCAGAGCGCAATTCCCACCAGGGAAATGCATTTGACACGACCGCGGCTGCTGCGCTGGGTCGCGTCCTTGCAATCGAGGTCGACGACGGCGTGGACGCTGACCGCTCAACGCTCTATCACGTGCGCGTGGCTGTCCACTCGACGCGCAGCCGGATCCCGGTCGCCGTCGTCCCAGGACGACCAGTGCCTCGTCTCGACAAGGGCGTAATGGTCGTCTCGCGACGCTTTGCGGCGTTTCGCAAGCTCCGCGACGACGTGTACTACTCGGCGCAGGGCGGCCATATTCCCGGTGACGGCCCGACACGCTCGTGTTCTTTTTGTGCGAGCGTCGTGGACGCCGTGTTGCTGGACCAGATGCAGCCGCATCGCTACGACGAGTGGGTCCGCAGTACCGAGGCTATTTGCCGCCGCCTTGGTCTATTCCTGGAGGACCTCGTGGGGCGTGCGCGTGGGACAACGTCGACGGGTCGCCCACGCTGCGTCGTGCAGGCGAACGTGCAGTCGCTCATCGTCCAGTTTCTGGAGCTGGACCAGCACAGCACGGATCCCTGATACGTCGTGAACGCTGCTGATGTGCTGCGGTCAGTCCATTGACCGACACTCCGCCGTCTCATCACGACGATCTTCGCATGTCTTCTTCATGTCAGAAAAGAGAGCTGAAAGCGTTCGCTATTGCTTGCATTTGAAAAAACGGAAATAAAAAGAACGACTCTCACCCCAATGACACTAGCCTTGTGAAATGCTGGGCGCTGTCATGATGGCAGTTGTAGGGCCACGACCACGTAAACCTGCACTGCAATCAATCCGACAGCCACTTGCCAAGGAGAGCTGCCGCGATCCTCTTCCGACCGCACCTTCTCCCACACCACACAAGAGGCGAGACGGCCAACCGATGGAGCACTACGCAGTAGAGTACTACGTAGTATTCTTCCGCCACACCAGAACGTTCGATGCTGGTTGGTCTCAACCGCTCACGTTCTCGCCGTCAGAGCCGACCGTCTCACCCGAATACACAGCAATAGAGTACTGGTAAATGCAGCCATTAGTCACCAGCCTGCCAGCCTGCCTCTAGTCTATGAATGCTTGGGCGGGTCAGACCATCGACGCATCCTGAGGGTCACGCCATTGGCGCGTCGCATGTTCTGTGCCAAAGACACGAACAATCTCACTGGCTCAACCTTCGACGAGGGGTCACACCTATATACATTAACTTTCAGCTCATTTGATAGGCCCTTTCTGTATAAAATAATGTTTTGATTGGTCATAAATGGTGCCGAACTGTCAAAAGGATCAGACGCCATATCGCATGACTTCCAGCATCTTCCAAAGTCTCCCTGCATTCTAAAAAAAAAGCCACCCAGCATCTCTTCCTGTGGACGTCCTCGCGCCTCCCATGCTCCAGCAATTATCTCCCCACATCGCAACAAGTCGCCTTCAGCCCAAGCCTCCGTAGTATCTCCCCATTCAAGTCAAGGGATCATGCAGCAGCAACCGCTTGTCGCCGACACTCGCCTCGCTCGTGACGTCATCTCGATGCACGCCTACACGAGCGGGCTCAAGGCCGGCGGACTCACCGCGCTCGTCTCCGGCAGCGCCGTGCTCGCCGCCAACAAGTACTCGCCCAAGTTCCGCGCACGGCTTGGCGCCAGTGGCAAGACGGGGCTCGTGGTCTCGTCGTTTCTCGGTGCGTTTGCGATCGTCTCGGAAAAGCGGTTGCTCGCCGGTGCACGTAACCCGGACAAGTACCTGGCGTCGCTCGACCCCGGGTACGTCGAAGTGCAGCTCCAGGACGCCGCGCACGGGCTCCGTTGGCACCACCGCGTGGCCAACTTTGTGTACGACCACCCGTACCGCTCGCTCGTGAGTGTGGGCGTGCCGCTGGTTGGCAGCATCTTCGCGCTGCAGGCGACCAACACGGCTATCTCGCGCTCGCAGCAGATCATGCACACGCGGATCTACGGTCAGGGCGCCGTGGTCGTGCTGCTGCTCGCGTCGATGGGCTTCCACGACTACATGCACCAGCGCGGCGGGCCGTTTGTCGCGCCGGATGCCCGCAAGGAAGAGGAAGAGACGCCGGCCCACTAGACGCCACTGGACAAAGGAGAGACGCCATGGGCAGTGTATCGCTCTCCTTATGATCTGGTGATTTCTCTGATTGATATTGCATACAGCCATTATACTATTTCAAAAGAATCCGTGCATACAAACCACAGTACTATTCGGCTGCTTCCACATGATGGCATCGCCGCCAAATCCAGCCGCAGAATCATTCCTGCAAGCCAGTCGCGGCCATAGACATCTTCCCGTTTTATGTGGACATTTCCAGTACAGTGCTACTGCAAGTTGTGCGAGTGCAACGTATATTGCAGGTGTCCTTGCCTTGGGCTGACGAGTGGTGGGTTGGTTTCACGTTGAAGTGGGATGTAGCCATTGTATCTCGTGTCTTGACTCGTAGAGGCCAACCGGAGCGGTATTTCTAGCTAGTTTACAGTGCACTGAGTGGCGAGAATCGCAGGGGACCACAGGCGGAGTCCTGATGGGACTGTGACAAAAGGAAGATGCAGCCATTTCCGCCGCATGAGGGGGGAAACACTGATTGAAGCAGCGGATCCCCGCCCAATGCAGCGGAAATGGTTCCTTCTTCCTCTTTGTGTTCAAGTCGCTGTGGTGGTGAGGGACGGCAACACGCCCCCATCGACCACCGAGACTATGCTATCATCATAAGAGAACGCGTGCGCCAAGCATGGCACTCGGGCCACATGATGCAGTGGAAGATGGGCTCAAACTGCAATTGTGTCGCTCGCCAATGAAAATCCAACAGAGATATTACGGCGTCCACACAATCGAGGTCTCTTACCATCCGCGGCAGTTTGAACAGCGCTGTGAAAACTGTCCGTGTTTCATGCGGGGTACTCATCAACGCAAGTCGGTTTGGAGCAGTGACCGACGCCGCAAGCATAACGTGATCGGTCACGTTTGTCAAAATCGTCCATTAGTCGGATACTAGTCGAGAATTCTGGTATACTGTACAGTGCATCCGCCAGACGTCTGACGCTCAGGCACCGTTGCTCAGACTCTGTAGTGTTGCTCAGAGTCTGTTGCTCAGACTCTGAGCAACACTAGTCCCGCTCAACCACACTCGAAGAAAGAAGTTCGAGACCATCAGCGCTTTCCCACACCCGCCACGAGCAACTTTCCCGTGCGCCTGTTGCGGGCTTCAGTTAAACGAAATCGTCCCTCCGCCGCCATTTAGTCTGAAGGATAGGCGAGCAAGACGCATCGGCGCGCATGAGTCGTTTGGTCTCACGTTGAAGAACATCAATCAATCACCCATCCCGAGCAGCTTCAACGTCGGACTTCGCACTGCTAGTGCTACTGTACGTAGAATGCAGGACTCACGTCAAAGAATCTGTGAGGACACGCCGTGAACTGACTGAGACTTTCACGCTTCGACGTGGGCTGGTGCGATTTCTGTGTGCTCCCATTTTCCGTCTCGGTTCCTGCAACTGGCCGGAACTCAGGAATCGGACTGGAATTACATTCCAGATTACTGTATCTAGGATACGGTATTCCACTGAAGTACGGTACAGTGTACATGAGATTATCTTGCACTGGGTTTCCCCGAGGTTTTGGAACTTCGTGGTGACGATGAGTCAGTTCTGAAGGATGGACGCCCAAGCCCAAGGCATCCAGAGTTTGGAGTTGCGGGACCTGGCATCGTGACGCGGCTCGGATCGATCGCACACCTCAAAGTTTGAGGAGAGACCGCCTTGGCACGTTTTGAGTCAAACGTAGCAAGGCAGAACAGCCAGCAAAGCTTGCCCAGGTACCTCGTGGGAACTCCGAGTTGCTGAGTGTACCGGGACACTTTTCCCTGATATCCCTATGCCAAGGCATTGCCTTGGAGAACGGCTCTGGAGGCTGACTCTTGAGCGTTTCTGAGAACCTGTCGGGTAAGGCTCTGCCACAACGCAATGCGTGTACTGTTGTATAGTAGTCTGGGCGAGACGGCCCAGGACTCCCGGAAGCCACACAGCGGAAGCTCATAATCAGCTTCCCGGTAAGTCCACAGCCTATGAGGCAGCTGATCACTTAGTATTAGTAATTGGACTGCAGGAGCAAGTCAGTGTTCATTCCTCAGACGCTTTGTACCGGTGCAATTTTGCACCATTTGCACTGCAGACGCTGTGCAGTGCCGGTGTCAGAGAGGGTGATTGATGGCTGGTCAGTCCCAACAACACCAAGAGTTCACTTCCATCATTAGCAGCACAAGATGCACCTTCTATACACTTATTTGATTACGGGTGGACTTGCGGACAAAACTCTGAACAGCTGGTCGTGCAGGGTTGGGGATCCAGCGAGCTGCTTGGCCGTATTTACATTAGATGACATTATTAGATACACGTTCGAAGTCTACGTGCTAAATATACTAGCGTGTTATAAAACTTGGGCTCGGTACCTGCCCTGTTTAGGTCCCAAATAGTGCAGTCAACAGTCTCGTTTCTGCGCGTCTTATATTCAGAAAAGGGTCGTCATTGGGCACTGAGCAAGGCCGATTTTGAAGCTTGGCCCGTGCTCACACACTAAAACCTCGCGATGCGGCCGCCTTTCTGTCCAGGGTACGTTACAAACAGCTGGGTGGGATTCCTTCTGCCCATCCCGGTTCTCTTTCACGCATTCTCTCTCCGCTCCGCTCCTCTCCTCTGGGTTTTTGCTTTTTCGAGGGATCCGCTCACGGGTGGTCGAAGAGCTATTTGCTCTTTGTTCTGGGTCTTTCGACGAGCTCACTTGCCGACTTGCGAGCTCCAGTGCACAAGGGCACTTCCCTTCTCTTCTCGTCACCGGCCCCCCTCACTCAACCTTCACAATGGCAGACGTTGTTGCCGTGACCCCCAAGGTCGACACCTCGTACCACCGCGGCGAGGACGCCGAGAAGGGCGTGGCTGTCGGCGCCCCGGTCGATGCCAAGTTTGACGACGCCGGCCCGAAACGCAAGAAGTTTCTGTGTTGGTCGCTGACCAAGAAGCAGTGGATTATGGCGCTTGTGGGCACGATCGTCGGTGTGCTGGCGGTAGTGCTGCTCATCTTGTTCCTCGCGATCGTGCCGGCAATCTTCCAGAAGCAAGTCGACAAGGTCGAGCTCAAGCTCAACCACTTGGATCTGCTCAAGATGTCTGGTGACCGCAGCTCGAACGAGATTGGCTGTGAGATGAGCGTGCACGTCGTGTCTGACGCCATGGCTGAGGCCACTATGTACTCGACCGAGGCTACGCTGTCGTACAAGGGCAAGGCCTTTGGTAAGGTCCATCTCCCCGAGACCAAGCTCAAGAAGGGCAAGTTCGAGTTCGACATGGTCATCAAGGGCGACACCAACGTTGTCGACCAAGCAGCGTTCCGCGAGGTGAGCTCGGCGATCGTGACGGACGAGACGCTAACGGTTCAGGTCACTGCCAAGGTCAAGATCCACGCCATGGGCCTCTCGTACGGCGGTCTCAAGCTTGAGCGTGATGTTTCGGTCAAGGGCCTGAACCAGTTCAGCGACCCGATCTCCAAGATCACGGGCATCTCGATCCCGGCGTGCACGGCGACCGAGTACCAGATGATCACCAACATTACGCTCAACAACGACTCGAACATTGGTCTCCAGGGCATTGGCGTGCTCAACATGAGCGTGTACTACGAGCAGGAGTACCTGGGCCAGGCCATCTCGACTGACGGCCCCATCGGTATCCCGCGCGGCGCGATCCCCAAGCAGTTTTTGCTGTCGGTCAAGAAGGAGCCGGAGACGCTGAAGGCGCTCAAGGATCTCCTCAAGAGCATCCTCGCGTCCAAAACGCAGTTTTACATTACGGGCAACAACCCGTACGCTGTCACGCAGGCCGTGCTCCTCGACACGTCGCTCACCAAGCTCAACATGAGCGTGCCGTACCTCGACGGCATCAAGGGCATCCAGCTCAGCAACCTGCCGTCCGAGTGTCTTGATCTGGTCTCGCTCATGGGATCGGCGGCGTAAACAGCACCTAGTACTTATGCACTCGTACTAGTTTTGTCTGTACCGTAATATGAAATCGTGTGATGTCGCCCACGTCCGTCTACTGTGAACTACTGTGAATACTGGTACTGCGTTGCATCCTCTCTGCAGCGAGCCTGCGACATCGCCATCCACCATGGCATCCTTCAAACGAACATGAGGGCGGCAGCCACAACTCTTTGCGGCATGTCCTGGAAACAAAATTGTTTCACACAATCTGTGTCAAGAGTCGCACAATTTTGTGTCACCAGCTTACTATAATTGTCCAATCTGAGCAGTTAAATACCGGTAGTAAATCGGTACGATGTACCCGTTTTCGGGTACCCTTCAAACTGTTGATGCAAACGCGTTGAAGAACGTTGGGCGGACCGCTGGTGACGACGTCAGTGAGGGAAGGAGCAAGCGGCGAGAAGCAGAGGCCAGCAGTGCGGCTTTGGGAAGAAGGCCAGAAGCTCAGAACTATGACGGTGCTCTCCAAGTCCCACGCCGTCTCAGGACTCGTGTCCACGGCGTCGCTGGTGCGCTGGTTGTTTGTTGTCTTGCACGGGAGCCGTCGGATTCTGACTCTTATTCTCGGCAGGTCGCGTTGGCGCTCGCGATCCGTGAGCATGGCCAGAAGTCTGCCGGCGCGGCGCTGCGCCAGGAATCGCAGTTCATGACCAAGAAGCAAGGAAACAAGCAGAAGGTCGCCGTCAACAAGGTGCGCTGCTGGCCGCCCATCGCGCCCAAGGCTCGAGGGACTGATCATGCTTGTTCGTGTGGTGGTATTTGTAGGAGTTCATGGACCGCTTCAAGCGTCTCTTCAAGGTGATCGTGCCGGGTGTGTTCACGCCCGAGGTCGGCTATGCTGTGCTTGTTGCCGGGCTTCTTGCGGCGCGTACGTCGTTCGATATCCAGCTTCTCCAGATCATCACGTCCATCGAACGCGCCATGTACGTGCCCGCATGCGGTCTGGCCGCCGTTTTCCTAAATTTTGACAATCGCCCTCTTCCTATTTATTCACCATTAGCATCTCGCAGTCGACCGAGGGGTTCGTCCAGCACTTGCGCCGCTTCTTCTTGCTCATGCTCCCCGTCTCGTGCGTCAACTGCCTGCTCAAGTATGGCCAGACCGAGCTCACGCTGCGCTTCCGCGCGCGGCTCACGCACCACCTCTACGAGCTGTACCTCAAGGGCTTCACGTACTACAAGGTCTCGAACCTCGACAACCGCATCTCGAACGCCGACCAATTGCTCACGGTCGACGTCGAGCGCTTCGCCAACTCGGTCTCGGACTTGTACTCGAACGTCTCGAAGCCGCTGTTGGACATTGGCATTTACGCCGTCAAGCTCACGTCGTCGATCGGCTTCCAGGGCCCCGCGACCATGCTCGGGTACTTGGTCTTCTCGGGCATGTTCCTCACGTGGCTGCGCC
Organism: Pythium aristosporum; assembly: GCA_023337755.1. Lineage (NCBI taxonomy): Eukaryota > Oomycota > Peronosporomycetes > Pythiales > Pythiaceae > Pythium > Pythium aristosporum. The sequence goes on from JAADXL010000315.1 coordinate 18,956, forward strand.
AGCCCACGGGCCGCTTTACGATCGCCGAGCAGAAAATGGAGGGCAACTTCCGCTTCATGAACTCGCGGCTCATCACGCACAGCGAAGAGATTGCGTTTTACAATGGCAATGTCCGCGAGAAGCGCATCATTGACCAGTCGTTTGCCAACCTCATTTCGCTCGTGCGCCAGTCGCAGCAGTTCCGGTTCTCCGTGAGCGTCATTGACAACATCGTGGCCAAGTACTTTGCCACGGTCGTGGGCTTCCTCGTGGTCTCCAAGCCCTTCCTCGACAAGGCGCATCCGCGCCACGCCAACTCGAGCTATGCGGAGCGCATGGAAGACTATTTCCGCTCGGGCAAGATGCTCATCAAGCTCTCGGAGGCCATGGGCCGGCTCGTGCTTTCGGGCCGCGAGCTCACGCGGCTCGCCGGGTTTACGGCTCGTGTCACGGAAATGATTGATGTGCTCACGGATCTAGACCAGGGCAAGTACCAACGCACGATGGTCCAGCAGGAGAACGGTGCTGACGAGAACGACAAAGAGACCAAGGCCGACGCGCTGGATCTGTTCCCGGGAAAAGGCAAACTGCTGTACGCCGACCACGTGATCCAGTTCCAGAATGTTCCGCTCGTGACACCGAACGGCGACGTGCTCGTGCAGTCGCTCGACGTCCGTGTCGAAAGTGGCATGAATGTGGTCGTGGCCGGTCCGAATGGCTGTGGCAAGTCGTCGCTTTTCCGGATTCTCGGCGAGCTCTGGCCCATTTTCGGCGGCACGCTGACCAAGCCCGAGCGCAACGGGCTCTTCTACATTCCGCAGCGTCCGTACCTCACGCTCGGCAGTCTCCGCGACCAGATTATCTACCCGCACTCGCTCGGGGAGATGCAAAAGTCAGGACGCACGGATGCGGACCTCATGACGTTCTTGGAAAAGGTCCAGCTGGGCTACCTGGTGGACCGGGAAGGCGGCTGGGACGTCGTCCATGACTGGGCCGATGTGCTGTCTGGTGGCGAGAAGCAGCGCGTCGCGATGGCGCGGCTCTTTTACCACAAGCCGCAGTTTGCCATCCTCGACGAGTGCACGTCGGCCGTGAGCGTCGATGTCGAGGGCGCCATGTACAGCCACTGTCGCGAGCAGAACATCACGCTCTTCACGGTCTCGCACCGCAAGTCGCTCTGGGCCTACCACGAATACGTCCTCCGCGTACGTCTTCTCTCTCGATGGCTTGGTCTCTGTTCTTTTGCTCATGTTTTGTATGCGTCTGCAGTTTGATGGCCGTGGCAACTACGAGTTCAAGAAGATTGAGGAAGCCGACGAGGCTTTCGGCTCGTAGACGACTCCTCATGCAAGGGTGCGTGGGCGGATCCACCGTGGGAGACGGTCTCGTTCAGTGTGGCTCCCTCCTCCACTGCGTCGGCCCACACACACGATTGTAGATCGATCAGGGCACTGTGCTGAATAGATCACGCGTCTTTTCTCTTCCGACCCGAGTCTCAACGTCCTCACGTTTGCCCAGGAGAACAAGGATGATGGAACATGTGCATGGTATAATATGCATTAACATGCAGTAGGGTCCTGCTTTCTCCTGGCTCACTCACTGTCCTGTCCTACAAGTCGTACTTCTTCTGGGGTGAGCGGTTTCGTGTCACGGTTGCAGTCTCGCCCGCGGGTGGCTTTCGAGCCACGCGACGGTGCGACGGCGACTTGTTCCCGTCGCTCTCCGAGTCGGACGACTCAAACACGAGGTTACTGATGTCCTGCACGTCGGTCTCGGACGCCAGCGAGGTCAAACTCACTGGCACAGCGGCCGACGACGGCAGCTGCGGTCCGCCAAACGCCGGACGCGCTGGTGCTGGTGCCGCAGCCGCCATGACCTCGTCCGCGCGTGGCGACTCGACAGCAGTTGTCTGGACTGCACTCGCCCGTGGTCCCAGCATCATCTTGCGGCGGGTCGGCGACATGTCGCTCACGTCCGTGGGAGGCTTTCTAACCTCTGATGAAATAGTCACGGGCGGAGGCGGATACGCCGGAGGACGGATCGCCTGTCGTGATGGCTTGGCCGCGAGCGGACTCACTGCCGCCAGCGGCGGGCCGCGCATGGGAGACGTCATCACCAGCTTGATAACTGGCGACTTGCTGGTCTCGGTCTCTGCTGACGGCTTGGTCTCATTTGTCTTGGCCTCCGTCGGAACCTTGATCAAGTCCAACGCCGGCGGGCGTCTCGCGCGCACTTTGTCTCGCAGCATTTCGAGCTTGTGGGCGGCATCACCACTGTCTGTCTCACCGACCACGGCCCCGGGCATCGCACTCGGCACTCCACTTGGTGGTGGCCGGGGTGGCCCCCGGATCGCTGCCTGGTTCAGCTTGGGGGGCGACGCCGGCGCCGCGGCGTACGACGCCCGCATGGCCGCCTGCACGGCGACGTTGGCCTTGTGGACCTCGCACTCGACCGCTTCATGGGACGCCACATCCGCTGCATGCAATACTGCCCCGCAGTGCGTGCACGTCACGACACGCCGCGAACACTCGTGGCGCTCATGGCGGTCCCTCGTGTGGGACGCCATCGCGAGCCCGCAGCCCAAGCGACATGCCACGAGCTTGTTGCGGCACTCGTGCTGCTGGTGGAGCTCGAGCGAATGCGTCAGCACCATCTTGCCGCATGCACACATGACAAGCCGGCACTGGCTCAGCTCGTGGCCGTTCCGGCTCCGTGCCTGGATGAAGAGCCCACAGCCGGCGCGGCACTCGACGAGCCGGTGCGAGCACAGCTCGGCCTGATGGTGCGCTCGAGCTCTGCTGCGCGAGCGTCTCTGCTGTAGGCTCACTGACTTCTAGCGGACGAAGCAGCTGTACCGGTGGTCCTTTCGTGACCACGAGCTTGGGCATCTCGAGTCCTTTGGTCACTGGAATCTCGGCCTTTTCTTCGAGCTCTTCTTCGGCCTTCAATTCCCTCTCAATGGCTGCTCGCTGCTGCGCGTACTCGTTCGCCTGTTGCTGCGCGGGCCATAGATTCGTAAAGCTCCCAGTCTTTGGATGCGCAGGCTGCTCTTCTTCCTCCACCCCATCTTTCTCTTCATCGACTCGTCCGGCGATCACCATCGCTTCCGCCCGGACGGCCCGCTCCTCGTCGTCGTCCGTCACCGGCACGAGCCGCTTGCTCTTGCTTTGCCGCAGGCGTCGCTTCCTCGCGTCCGTCTCGCCCGTCCGCTTGGCCACAAGCTGCGCAACGCCAGCCGCGCCGACCGTGGCGATCGCGCCGATCGCGAGGGCGCTGGCGTCCATGGCACCAAACAAGCCCGAGTCGGCGAGTACGCTGGTCGCGAGCAGCGGCATGAGCCCGAGCCGGAAAAAGATCTTGAGCGGATCCGAGACCACGTGCGTCATGGCGATCCCCGTGGCCAGCGAGCTGAGCCAGAGCTGCGACTCGACCTTGCCAATCTCGAACGCAAACATGGCCACGAAGAAGGCACACCAGACGCACCAGCCAGCGCAGATGGCGTATGACACGTAGACGACCCACTCGGGGAACAGCGGCTTGCTGAGCTTGGCCGGCTGGCGCCGTAAGAAGTGATTGTACAGTAGGCGAGACACGCCCTTAATGCCTTGGAGGCGCTGCTGCTCAGCGACGTAGAGCTGTCGCTCGTGGAGGGGCAACGCATTGATGCGGCGTTGCTCGCGGTCCTTGTGATAGAGCTCCAGTTTGCGCTTCATCTTGGCGACGCCCTTGAGCCCCGCGACCAGCTTGGCCATTTCCTGTTGCCCGTCCCGCTGGAGTTTCTGGCGTTCGCGCACGAGTCGCTTCTGCGCGGCTTTCAGGGTCTGGCGACGCTGCCGCAGTTGGTCCTTGTTGGCCTGGAGGATGGCGTGCTTGTGGTGCTCAATCGCGACCGTGAGCCGTCGGTCCACCGTTTTCTTCATCGCAGCAGCACTCTCGCTGGCCACGGACGAGGAGCGAGCCGAGGCGCGGTACCGCGTCGCACGGCGTGAGGCCTGCGCCGCCGCGGCTGTGCGCTCCACCATGCGGATGTTCTGGCCAGTTGCGGTCTCTGCAAACGACACAATCTCGGAGAGACGCCGCTCGAACTGCGCCCCGATTGCGACCTGCAGCTTCTTGAGCTGCGTCTCGGTGCGTTCCAGCTCGGCGCGCGCTTTCGCCGCGATCGCAAACGCCTCGGTCTCTTGCACGGAGCAGCACTCGTCACACTTGGCGAGCCAGTCCTGGAGTGTCAGAAGCGTCGTCGCAACGGCGTCGTCCAGCTCGTCCTCTTCCTCCTCTTCTTCTTGGATCGATGTCGTCGCGTACCGCTGGCAGATCGCATGGAGCTTGTCCATCGTCGTCGTCGAGACTGTGAGCGGATCAAACTTGAGCATGCTCGAGAGCATCACGTCGCCGGCGCCCTGACCCACCATTAACAACAGCTGATTACGAGCCAGCACGCGGCGCTCGCCTTCTGACCGCTCGGGGATCGCTGGGAGATTTTGCGCCACGCTGTCGCCGGCGGGTCGTGCCACCACGACCTCGGACACGCGCTTCCGTGAGAGTCCACGCAAGAGGCCTTTCCTCGGCCGCGTGTCTAGTCCTTCTGCTCCTCCGTGAAGCGCTTCTTCTTGTTGCAGCTGGGCCTTAATCTGCACAAACACACCCTTGAGCGGATCGTTGGCGTCGCCCTGTGGGTCGTTCTCGTCCTCGGGTGGCTCTTGGTCCACGTCACGATTGTACACGGCCAAGAACACACCGCGGCACACCTGCGCCGCGCGGGAGTCCATCCCTTGCGCCTTGATGGTCTCGGCGACGGCCTGCAGACTGCGCGGCTCGACGCAGTTTGCGATCGCCGCAAGGTCCATCGAGAGCAGCTCAAACCGCGAATACTGCTTGGGCTGACCGTACGCGTCGGTCTGCACTTCGGCGACATTCCCGTCGGCGTCCTCGACGCGGTACCGGACCAAATACGTCTGCTTACGTCCGGCCTTCTTGAACATGAGGACGAACGCGATCGTAACGGGGATCATGCACAGAAACGACAGCACGCCCGCGACAAACGCCGAGCCGAGCGTCTTCTCCCCCTGGCGCAGTTTGTAGAGCAGAGCGTTCGTAAACATTTGGCTCATTATGACCGTGAAAATGACGGTGAGCCGCTGGGCGCGTGTGAAGTGCTCGTCAAACTTGAACGCGATGGACAGGAGCTTGTGGTTGCTCTTGAGTCCGTGCCAGAACGAGCCAACGACCACACGCGCCTTGGCTCGCCAGCCGACGGCCTGGAGGTATGCCGGTTCCTGGAAAAGCGACGTCGCCGCGAGCTTGACCTGCTTGGTCTTGTGGAGTTCGAGCCGCTTCTCACGCAGGTTCAAGAGGCGATCGCGGTGGTCCCATCGGCTCACGTAGAAGAACGCGACAATGTAGAGCAGAAAGAACGCACCCATGACGATGAGCAGCACCATGTTCGTTTCGAGATCCTCCGTCGTGACCTTGTGGGCGAGTACCTTCTTAAAATGCGTCGTGACTTGGGACAGTGCCTGCTCGACTTGGGTCGAGAAGTCAGTGAGATGCGTGCACTCGCAGATCGTGTACAGTCCGTCGTCCGTTGTGCCCACGGCTGTGCAGCCCTCGGACGACCACGAACTGTTTGGCGCATGCCAGTACCGACACACTGGCGTGGTCTGCCGCGTCGGGCACGTCACATTACCCTCGTACTCGCCCAGCCCATCACATTCAACCGTGATCATTTCGTTCACGTCCGAGCAGTTGAAAAACTGGCTCGACTTGGTCTCATTGAGACAGTAGAAAAAGAACACTTGCGGCGGCTTGACAATTGTCTCCGACGACGACGCGTTCGTGGCCATGGGCGGCACGGCCTCGATGTTGCGCATCATGATGCGGAAAGGCGTCGTCAGGCCCGCGACCTCGACCTCCTCGACGCTGCTGTCGATCGACTGGTGGACCTTGATGCTCACGACCGGTGAGTTCACGGTCTCACCTGTAAAGCTGTACGGGTTCTTGGTGAACTGCGACGACTGGATATCGACCGTCGGGTCTTCGTCCGTGGCCGTGAGTCGGCGCCGTCGCCTCGCAGCCGCGGCCGCCGATTTGACAAACGCACCAAATCCCTTGGGAATCGTCGTAGACGGCGGTGTGAAGTTGGCGGCCTTTTCGGCGTCCGAGAGCGGCATCGACAGCGTCGAGCCTTCAAAGCTAGACGCCTTGTCGCGCGCGGCAATGATCTTAAGGTTCTTCGTCACGAGCGTCGTGGGCGGTTCGCCCTCGATCGCCGAGCCCAGCAACGCGGTCTCGAGCTTGGTGATGGTGCCCTGCAATTGCGTGAGCCTCGCCTTGTCTTCCGCCAACGGATCCGAGCCGTTGCCGGTACTTCCGGCCGTTGTCGTCCCCGTGGAGGACCCGGTGCCTGCACTAAGTCGGCGGCTCGTGGTCGTCGTCGCCGAGGCCGTCTTCTTGGTGCTGCCAATGTCGAGCAAATTCGAGACGGTGCTTCCGACAGCCGTCTTGGCTGCGGCCGACAGCACGGGGGCCGACATGAGATTGTCCACAAACGACAGCGCCTGTCCTTGCGCCTTGGCGTCCAAAATGGACGCCGACTTGGTCAGCGTCGCGATGCTCGAAGCCTGCTGCTCGACGGCGTTGACATCCGTGACGTCAACGCTCTTGGCCGAGGTCACCATGGCGCCAATGAGGCTTCCGAGCACGGCGCGCTTGGCGTCGTACTGCGCCTGGGTCATGGCGCAATTGTCACCGTAAAAGCCGTCGGCGCATTTGCAGTACGTTGTGCAGGCCAAGTTGGTCTCGGGGCAGGCCGCTGGCTCACGCACGCACTCGCCGTTGGACGCGCACGGAATGAAGTTACTCGTCGGGCAACTCTTGAGCTTGACGGGCGGAGTCGGCGCGGGGGTCGGCGCCGCCCCCGGGACTGGTGCTGCCGTCGACGGCGTCGGCGTGGGCACCGGCGTCGGAGGGACCTTGGTCGACTCGTCGACGCCGTTGATCAGGTCCCCGAGGGCACTGATGCTATTCAGCACCTTCGACGGATCCCCCGAGAGTGCGCTCGCGAGTACAGCGTCCGTCTTGTTGGCGAGATACGCGGCCTGGTCGGCTGCCGGCACGACATACTGCTCGACCGTGATCTCCTTGTACGCGCGCGTGACAGCTCCGAGCGAGTCCTGAATGTACGCGACCACCGTGATGGTCGTATTGGTGCCGCCGCCGATCGGGAAGATCGATTGGAACAGTGGATCCAGCGACGCGGACCCGAGCGTGACCTCGGCGCCGCCCGAAAAGGCTGCTCCCTTGATGTACCGGTACGTGTACCGAAGCGGCAGGTCCTCGTCAACCCAGTTGGTCGCCTGCACACTGAACGTGTCGTCGAGTGCGTATCCTTTCGTAGGTGTCACAGTGATCGTACCGCTGGTCGGTGGTGCGTTGGCCGTGACCGAGATGGTCGCCGTCGCTGACGCGCCGCCCGTGTCTTGGGCCAGCAGTTGAAAGACGTACGTCACGCCGGGCGTGAGCGCATTCTCCTTGAGCACCATCGTGCGGCGTCCGCTGGGAGGCACGGCAAACAAATCGCTCGCCGAGCCGTCGCCGCTCAGCAGCGACCATTCCGTCTTCTTGAGTGGCAGCTTGGACGTGACCGAGCCTTTGAGCACGACGCGGTCGTTCGCATTTACCTTGGCCACACCCAGCGCTTCGATCGCGACGCTCGGCGGCGAGCCCGGTAGGTAAAAGATGACCACGGACGCATTCGCTGATCGCGTGTCCTTGGTGGTTCGCACTGTGAACTGGTAATAGATACTCGGGTTCAGCGAGTTGGCCGCGACTACGAGCTTGTCCGCATTGGCCATCACGAGCGCTTCATCAGCCACCGTTTTGCAAGGTGCTTCAAAGGCACCTGAGGCAGTGGCTCGCATGAGACACATCCACGTGTACGCCATGGGCACGGCGTTGGACAGGTCGTCTGGGTCTTGTGACTTGGACGCGTCCAGTAGGAGATCCTGCTCGACACCGGACGATCGATCGCCACCAGCGATGCTGGCCGTGAGTGCACTGGGCAGCACTGACACTTCGACGGCCGCACCGTTCGTGATCTTGGGCGTCTTGGCCATGGCCACGACAATGCGGAACACGTACTTGACACCGACCTTCAGGATTCGCGCGGGAAGCCGAAGCATGCGCGGGTTGGGCGACGTGGACTTGAATTGCGCGGCCGTCAAGTCGCCCTCGACTTGAACCCACGCAAACGTCATCTCCAGCGAGGCGGACGACGAAGCCGCTGCCGCGCCATCGCTCGAGCACGTGGGCGCTTCGGCCGTCGCGACGATCGACAGCTCTCGCGCGCGGAACACATCCTGCTTGCCGCCGCCCTGGATCGAGACGACCGGCAGCGGCAGCCCGGCCTTCTTGACCGAGATCACTGACGAGTTCGCCGAGGCGCCGAAAAAGTTGACCACTTGGAGGACAAACTTGTAGGTCGCATCGGCCTCGAGGTTCGCCGCCGGAACCTTGAGCTGGGCGCTGTTGGCGCCGGCGGTTTGCGTGAGAATGGTCGTGACCGCACTCACGCTCGCGCTGTCGGCTGTCGTCTCGTTCAAGATCCACGTGTACGCCATGGTGCGCCCGCCCGAGCCGGTAGAGCTCGAGCCATCGAGAAAGAGATCGTCGCACATGCCCAGTGACGACGCGCCGTTGACCAGTGCCACCGGTTGCGGCACGACGTCGGGTAGTGCGATCACGAGCGTCGTCGCCGCAGTCGCGAGGTCCGCGTCCGCGGTCGACTTGAGAATTCCGCCTTTGAGCACGAGGCTCGCGCCGGGCACGACCGTGACGCCACGGCCAAACACCAAGCGGATGGCCTGGTCGTTTGACTGCCACAAACATGACGGCGACGCGCCGAAGAAGTTGGTCCCTGTGGTAGAAGTCGGCAGATCAAAGAGCACGCTGCAGGCAAACGTATTATCAGTGAGCAACGCGTTCTGGCGGTTCACGATCCGGTCAAACTGGATCGTAAGACCGACGGCCGTGTTGACAAACTTGGCTGAGACCAGCTTGGGCGGCGGCGTCGTGTCCTTGGTCTCGACGATCTTGACTTGTAACGGCCCCACTTTGACGGCGCTGTACAGTCGGTCACTGCTCGTCACGGCATGGGCAATGCCGCCGACGTGGTCGCCTTCCTTGACTAAGTTGTCGTCGGCGTGGACAGCGACCTTTTGGCTCACGTTCCAGTTGCTCGCAGAAAACGTCAGTGACGTAGGCACGACCACCAACTGCGTCAATGTTGTTGTGATGGTCACCGCCACATCGGCTGTCGGCTCGGCAGACAACACGACTGAGTATGAATCAGAAAACACGCGCGCCTCGGCGACGACCAGCACCGGCGCCGTTGTGGCCACGCGCTGGAACAGCACGACACCAGACGTGTCGTCGTTCAGCACTTGCACAGCGAGCTGGCTCGTGGACACGGTCGCGTACACTGGATCCGTTGTTGTGATCGCTGAGGCGATCGTGACGGCGGCGTCAGCGTCCTCGACAAAGTTGTTGAGGGCCTGGATCTGGATCGTCTGGGTCGCATTCCACGCCCCTACAGTGAACGTCAGTGACGCTGGCGAGACAAGTGCCTTGCTCCCGAGCGAGCTCATAAAGGAGACCGTGACAGCACTGATCGGCGCGCTCAGCAGCGTCACGGTACACGCTCCGGTCGCGCCTTCCTTAAGCGAGAACGTCGTCGTGGAAAACGTCACGGCGGCGAAACTCAGGGCAGTCGTCCGCGTCGTGCGCTGCGAAGTCTTAGAGGCGTCGATCACCGCCACGGCCACGACATCCACGCGAAGCGAATTGATAGCGGCACCCACGGGACGAACCACGAGATCACGCAGCGTCGACTGTGCCGGCACGACGTACACGGCTGACGTGGTCGACACAGACGTGATCGACTGTGCTGCAATGTCCACCGACTGCCACGCGACTTGCAGCTCACGCGCCGCAACCGCCGCTGTCCGCCCAGGCAATACGAGGTACACGGTGAGTACCGTGGCACTGGATTTCGAGGTATCGGGCAACGCCACGCTGGTGATCCCGACGCGGACCCAATCGCCCACGCGGCCACGCGTGAGGGTTTCCGTCACAATGAGCGGCGTATCTGCCACGGGCAAAATCGTCAGCGTGGCCGTGCGTGTCGTCGCGGCCAGTTCCCGTGTCTCCAGCTCAGTGGAGATCGCGGTCACATTCAGTACCACCTGTCCATGGCGTGTAGTGAGCGGGACCAACCGAAGCCGCAGCAGAGACGTCAACGGGGCCGGACTGAGCAGGAACCCACCGATCGGCTCCAGCAGCTTTTGGAGCACGATGCCGTCGCTCGTCTCGACGCGATCGAGGGCGAGCGTGGGCGACATGTCGCGCACCATCAAGGCTAGCCCCTCGGAGCCGTCGTCATCGACTAGCCGCAGCGACGTGACGTTGAGCTCTGTCGGCGTAGCTTGAACCACGGACCATTCAGCGGTGGCTAACGTCAGCAGAGGCGCGTCCGCGACGCCTGTCACGTTGAGCGAGATCGTTCGCCTCACGGTGGCGGTCTCGCCGGTCGCCGTCTCCGTGGTCGTGACGATGACGTCGGCTGTGATGAGGCCGGCGAAATTTAATCGCGGCAAGAGCGTGACGACCGTGTCGGTGGCGAGGAACGCGCGTGCGTCTCTCGAGACAATGGTCACGACACCGCTCGACTGGTTGGTGCCATTCTGGTTCACGACGATGTCCGCGATCGTCCCATTCACTTGCACTTGTCGGAGTATCGAGGCCGGCGAGAAGACGCATGTGACCTGAATCACTTCCGAGCCATCACGGTCGGGCGTGGACGCGTCCAGGATCGTAAACGACGTGGGTGTGTCCTCTGGTGTCGCGAACTGGGTCGCACTCAGTCGCAGCGTCGGTGCATTGGCCACGGGCCGCACGACCACGCGGAATCGGTCGACCACGACCGCGCCCGAGCTCGAGACGAGATCACTGTCGGCGACTCGCGTCGCTGCAATCGTTCGCAATGAAAATGTGAAGTTCTGCGCGAGGAATCGACGCGGCAGCACTGTCACAACCGTCTGGTTCAGTAGCATTCTCCCACCGGACGCCACAAGTGCCACCCGTGTATAATTTACCAGAGTGCCGCTTGGGGTGTTGATTAGTGTGGCCTGTCCCATCATGACGGCATCGATCGCAGTCGTCGCAACGTCGAGCCGCACGTCGGTGAGATCGACTAGGCTGCCTTGAAACCCCATGGAGGACAGCGTAAACGTAATGTTCTGGTCGTCTCCAATCGTAAATGTTCGATTCGGCGCTGCTACTAGGCGTGGATAGCACGGGGCGAGCGACGCCTGCGAGACAACTCGTTGCGAGACGTTCATCCACAGCGACGCAAACCGCTGCCGCGTATAGCTGGCCGTCGTCACATTGACGCGAGCGATCAGCATGCCGGCATAGCCCGTCCGAGAGAGACGCTGCATCGCGAGCTGCAGCTGCTGGAGCGGCTGAGGAGACTGGTACTGCCAGTATCGCCGCCCCGTGCTGTTGCGAACAATCGTCCGTGAAAGCATCGAGGCATTGAACGCCATGGCCGCCAGCGCATGGGAATAGGGTGCCACTACGTGAAACACGAAGCCTCCCGCGCTAGCATTGCTCGGTATCAGGGTGGTCGATGTGATCTGCCGCTGTGTGGATCCAACGTATGTCGTCACTCGATCGCTAGATACCAGCACGGTTCGATCGCTCCATATCGACAGCGTTGCCGGTGCCACGTCGGTGGCGTAGCGTTCTCCCTGAATGACCAATGAGACGTCCACGACAGCGATACCATCGCCCACGCCCACATACGCACTGCGGTTAGCCGCAAACTGGAACGGCACGGTCGAGACCACAAAGTAGAGTGACACAAACCCGACGAGCGACGCGGCCGGTCGCACGGATATGTGTTGCCGCGATGCATACGGGATACCGTACACTGCAGTGCCCCCACTAAAATTGGTAGCCACGGGCGCCATACGCGAGAGCCCCACGTACACATCCGAGATGTGCGAATTCGTCGGCGCAAACAAGTAGAGATGGTCGCGTGTCTCGAGCTCTTGCTCGGTGTCTTTTCGCTGGAATGGCACGGCCACGAACGCGTTCAGACTGGTTCGCAGAAGCGGCACGGCGCGCAAAATCGGGTCCAGCGGCACAACCAGGACGGTCGAGACGACGGTCGGCGATATGCGCTGCTCACCTGTTTCCAATTCGGTCGTCGTGACGACCACGGTGACGGTGAAGATGCCGACGAATTCTGCGCGCGGTGTGATCCACAGTGGTTTTGTCCATTCGTATGAACCGCTCGAGATGCGGTAGGTCACTTGTGTACCCATCGCCAGGGGTGTACTGTTGGACGGAGCGACAGCTGCTCCCGTCTCGCTGTCTCGAATCTCGAGCATGGCCGACGTATTCACGCGGACCTGGACGTCGACCACTTCCGAGCCGTCTTGATCCACCGAGAACGCCTCGATTCGCAGCATTGTCGCCTTGAGCGGCTTCGTTACGACTGTCGTGGGCGCCACCGTCACTGTCGCTACATGGGCGATCGCTGTCACCACGGCTGTAAATTCAACGACTGCTGCAGGACTCGCGAACCTTTCGATCTCGGAGAAGTCGGCGCGACTATTCGCAAGTGCCGATAGTGTTGACGGCGTCAGATGAGCAGTCTCCAGAGATACCGCACGCACGTGCCACGAGATCACACCACTAAAGCCCACGCGCGGCTTGATGCTGAGAGTTCCGACGATGTCCAGTGTCATTGCATCAGCGACAATCAGCAGAAGCACGCCGACATCTGTCACATTCCACACGCGGAGTGTGGGCTGCGACATCGTCCCAACCACTTGCGGAGACCAACCGACTTGGTCGACCGCATCCACGGACGGCTGCGATATTTCCACGCGAAGAAGAAGAATCTCCGACCCGTCTCGGTCCACAAGAGACGCTGCGATGGGACTCGAGCGGATCCAGTCGTCTTCGACTCCCTGGTATCTCGTTGCCGCGACGGAGAGAACTGGAGCTGTCGCCACGGGCGCGATTGTTACGCTTAGCGGCACTGCAAACGAGTCTCTTGCGATATCACTTGGAGCCGATGGATTCGTATCCACCGCATCGACGACAATCTGGCACTCTGCAATACCAGACGCGTACATGCGAGGTCGGACCATGACTGTGATCTCCCGGCTTTGAGGACTCGATACATTGAGGTCTGTCAGCGTGACGTTGATCGCGACGCCTTGTAGAGTCTTGTACGATTGCGTCGTCTCGACACTTCCCACGCGTTCTATCAACACCGATACCTCCGGGTTTGCGCAGACGAAGCGCACAGCGACGCGTTCCGAGCCGTCTCTATCCAGTAGCGTGATATTGGAAATCACCAATGTGACGACGCCGTTCTCATCCGAAGTCCACGGCAGTTGATCTGGTGATGAAACCTCAATCTGTGGTGGTTCCGCGCGCGGACGAACCATCACGCTGATGGAACGATCGACCGCAAGAAGCGATTTCCGTTCGCGGTGGCTTCGACAACCGAGTACGTCACTGCTCGAACGAGCCGAGAGGACACAGTCGCTCTCGAAGAACTTGGTCGAGAGGTCCACCGTAAAGGCGAAGACCGACACAGTCGTGTTGCACAGACCTGAGATGGCTGGGACTGGAGTCAACGACGCTGCAAAGATCGTCGCTGCATCCGGTTGAGGCGCCGCGAGCACCGTCGAAGAAACACAAACCAACGTGAGACTGCTGACATCCGGTCGGCAAGCCCAGGAGGCGTCAGAGCCGACAGAGACGAGACTCGTGATTATGGTTGACGGCAGAAACACCATGGCCTTATAGAACTGCGGAGACGGTGCCAATGTCGGCGTCGTCATCACCACTTCAAGCCCAATGGGGACGCTCTCCATCACCGTGGCGTTGGTCGCACGCGCATCGACATTCGGGACCACTGCACGTGGCATCGGATCAACCACGGCGGCTACGCGTTGTGTTGTCGTATTTGTCGGTATAGTTGGTGAGGCCTTCTCCACTGACGTTGCGATAACGTCCACAGCAAACGGACCAACAAAATCGTCTACAAGCATAAGCGTCACGGTCTGGCCGGAAACTGTGGACTCGCCCAATGCTCTCGAAAAGATCACAACTGTCAGACTCGACAATGCAGGGTCTCCCCCTGGCGTCGTCACGTTTCCGCCTGCCGCAGATCCCGCTTTCCACAGAATCGCATCGTTCACCGCGAGCTGCTGAACTGCTGTGATCGGCAGAGCCACCGCGACTTCGACCGCCTCGGAGCCGTCCATATCCGGTGTAAAGATCGACGCGATGCCGAAGACCACGTCGCGCTCTTCCTTGCCGCGCACCGCATATGTAGTCAGCGTGACTACAGGCGCGTTCGCACTCGGCAAAACACTCAGTGGGAACTCTTGCACGACGCTGGCAACACTGGCGGATGCGAGACCCTCATGGGCGACTTGTACTCTCGAGATAGTGCGTACACGCAACGGGAATTGCTGGGTGACGAAGCGTCGTGGCTGATCACCATGGCGTTCACGCGCAGATCGTACGACATCACGGGCCACCGTCAGAGACCATCAAGGAGTGGAACTGGCTACAACAGTCGTGTGGCAGTCGGGCACAAGCTACGATAGGAATCGTAGC
>JAADXL010000316.1:0-33593 GCA_023337755.1 Pythium aristosporum
ACCCTGAATCAGACCCGTTGGGCTGTTGGAGGCGTTGGTCGTGTACTTGGGTGCCGGCTTGATGAGCTTGCTGTGGGCATCGACTGAGGTCACAGCGAGCACGGCCAAGGCGGCCGCGACAAAGTGCACGGAGACCATGGCTGAGAAAGTGGAATGGGTGAGGGGAGGACGCAGAGGATGAAGGCTCGCGCGTCTCAGTCTGGTGGTGTGGGGTAAAAAAGGAGAATGAGAAGAATCGAGGCCTGCCTGCAGGAAGGCAAGAGCTGGATGCTTGAGGCCAAAGCCAGCCCAGATTCCGTCACATGGCAACCCACTTGTTTCGTGGCATCACGGCTTCTCACCAAGTGCCTTGGCGAGAACGTCATGCCAGTGTCAATGTATTCAGGTCATTTCTGTTGGGTGCACATAAGCTGGGCAGGAAGTTCAAGGGGTGTCACCTGGATTCAATGGACAAGCCGTGAGTCTGTTGTTATGGAATACGCTTACACTACCCTCTCAATAAGGACATTCGTGACCGTCCAGCCGGTGGGTTCGGCAAAGGACCGGCATGACGGAACCGTCCACTTGCATTTGTCGCGTCGCGTCCTGTCCGTTGTGCTGCATCATGGAGATCCTATTCGGACCACAAACTCGGCTGATAACGGGGAACTCCTGCTATGTGGGAAATGCACTCGTGTGGCAAGACGTTGATGAAGGTTCCAACAGGAACTCTTGTGGCCATAGGCACGGTCACCAGCCCGTGGCCCTGCACCTGCCCAGCCGACGTCCGAGTGATTGCCAGAGCGTTGGAGATGGACACATCCATGTCAATTGAGTGGACAGCCAAATTGGATTTGTGAGATGCTGAGTCACTCAGCACCCAGTGGGCCTCACTCAGGCTGAGTGAGGCCCACTGGGTTGTAGTACGGTATGCAGCCTTCGTTCAAAGGTCATGTACATTATTTAGCGATTCCTTGTACGACGTGGACGTGTGGCTTATTGCCACATTTGGCTATGACTTGACGACGTTGCGAGCTGCCATCTTCCTGTTTGATACTGTGCATCGTATTGAACTGAATTGGATTCACTGTTGGCCGGTCGCACTCAGGACGGGCACTGCACAACACCCCGTGCACCAGGTATACCTGGCGGCATCGGCTGCACCACCAGAACTGCTCGGTCCTACTCATGTAATCTGTACGGCCCTCTGCCTAATATGCGATGACACTATCTACACAACTGTGATATAGGCTAATGATGGAGCAGTACTACATAGCTGTGCGGGGTTGCAACGCGTTCACTGCTTGTCGGCATGTCATTTCATGATACGCTCAAACAACACAGTACTGTAGCACATGATAGCACCTATGGTTCTCGAGGCACCGAGCAACAAAGATTGTCGGTTGGGAGTTGTAGAACTTGCTGCCGTGACGTCAAAGAAAGATAGTTGAATGTTCAAATGTGCGCACAAACGCAGGAGACAAGAAGAGAAAACTGCATTAAATTCAACTCCGACCAACCATACATACCACAAACATGGCCCAAAAAAGAGCGTTCTATCACTTCGTTGACATCGAAGATCACCAGCCCGTGCGGACGTTGCCAGAGGGCGGCGCGCCACCGTTGGGGTTGAACCACGGGTTGTTTCCGTCAGGAGCACCCCAACCGTTGTCGGACGCTGGTTGGCCATTGCTGTTGTTGGCGTCGTTGTTGTCGCTGGTATCACCACTGCGGCCATGGTTATGGCTGTCGCTAGCGGCACCACCGCCTGCATTGCCGGTGCCCTTGTCGCCGGGTTCGGGAAGGTCCTCATCACAGTCGGCGTTGTTACCGCTGTTACCGCTGTTACCGCTGTTACCGCTGTTACCGCTGTTACCGCTGTTACCGTTGTTGCCATTGTTGCCATTGTTGCCATTGTTGCCATTGTTGCCATTGTTGCCATTGTTGCCGTTGCTGCCATTGTTACCACCCGACGACGGTCGGGGTGTGGCACCACCCGCTGCAGGTCGGGGCGTAGCTCCGGCTGCAGGTCGAGGCGTGGTACCACCAGTCGCAGGTCGGGGCGTCACAGGAGTACCACCGTTTCCGTTGTTGCCACCACCGCCGCCGCCACCACCACCGTTTCCGTTTCCGTTGTTGCCGCCGCCGCCCGTCGTGCTGTTGGACGCGCCACCACCGCCACCACCGCCACCGCCACCGCTAAGCGGTGCACAACCAGTGTACACCTGCCACTCGGCCGTGTGGAGGGCGATCCAGTACGACGTCAGCACCTTCGCACCCGTGCATGCGCTCTTCTTGTAGTTCAGCTTGGCCGGGTTGCCCTTGATGTTCTTGGAGCAGTTGTCGTCCTGGAACGCGAGGTTGTTGTCGCACCACACTTCACACGGGCCCGTGTGCGACCCCGTGAACTCGTCCCACTCGACGACATCGGGCAGCGGCTGCGGCGTCGCACCCGTGAGAGTCGCAAAGCCGCACTCGGCCGTCGCGCCAGCACTGACCTTTTGGTTCTGGAGAACCAGCTCCTTGAGCGACTTGTACTTGCTGTTCTTGAACGCCGCGTTGAACGAGGCTGCATTGGATTCCGGGTCGAGAGAGAATGTCTTTCCGGCAGGCGCCTGGAGCACCGAGTTACCCTGAATCAGACCCGTTGGGCTGTTGGAGGCGTTGGTCGTGTACTTGGGTGCCGGCTTGATGAGCTTGCTGTGGGCATCGACTGAGGCCACAGCGAGCACGGCCAAGGCAGCCGAGATGAAGCGTACAGAGACCATGGCTGGGTGTGACTTGAAGGCGATTGGTTCAAGACTTGGGTGGGTGGATATGAGTTGGCGTGTGCAAATTGGAGAATGACGAAACTGGAACCAGCATAGCGAGGGTGCTGGATGGATGAGACCCTACCAGCAGAAACCAGGGCGGTCGCCCCGACATTCAGAAGGCGTCACATGGAAAAAACCTGTCATGGACTCTTAGTCAGAGAACACGACAGAGTCTCGCCGACGCTAAAGGAGCAGAGTGACCCCTCATGATACACTGTACACTGGAGCCCATATCCAGTTATCATTTGCCAAGTGCATTTGTTTGCAGGATCTATCAGTACACAAACGTCCTCTACACATGGTCCTTCTATCAAGGGGTTACCCCTCAGTTTAACAGCACTTTAAATAATTATTAGCTGTATATTAGCTATGAGAACCTCTCAATAAGAACACGGCATGGTTTGCTCAAATCCAGCTGGGTGGGTTCTGCATAGGCTCAACGTCGCGGAACCGGCCATTTCGGACTGGGAGTCGCGCTGTGACTCCAAGTCGAAATGGGGAACTCCTCTAGCAACACTCTACATGCGGCGCCGCATCGCGCACACCGAATACTGTACGTGAATGTCGCCGCGATACAATCGGGTGCATTTGAATGAGGTCACTCCATGTGGATGGACATGGGCAAATATTATCATACTACGCGATACTAACATGAGAAGGAGAACATCCCGAAGGCCTCCTAGCCCCGAACGCGGTAGCGCTTGGGTACGCACACCTTCTTGGTTGGCGCCGGGGCTGGTGCCGGAGCCGGAGCTGGTGCCGGAGCTGGTGCCGGAGCAGGAGCGGCGGGCGCTGGGGCGGTACCCGAGCTGCCACTGCCCGCAGCGGGAGCTGGTGCCGGGTTGCGGGATGGCGCAGGAGCGGGTGCAGTACCCGCGCCACCTCCTCCGGCGGCACCGCCCTTCACAATGATGCTCGCACACGTCGGATACGTCTGCTTCGCGATGTCCGAGTGCCAGTAGAACTGGAGCGCACAGTCGCCGGCCTTGTCACACCCTGTGACCGTCGTTGGGATCGTCGCGGTCGTGGACTTGTCGTTGTTGTTGGTGGCAAAGTTATCAATCTTCTTGATTTCCACCGCGCGCTCGTACATGACGGTGCCGTTGGTGCCAGTCGTCGGCTTCACAATGGAGAGCACAAGGGTGCCCGGGTGGGGAGCCTGGACAATGTACTCGACCGTGAACTCGCGACCGGCCGTGAGCTCAGTCACAGGTGTGGCGGCGTCGGCGACCATACCACGGCAGCCGTTCATGACGTCAAAGCCCGCGCCATACGGCTGATTCTGCTTTCGTTCGAGCAGGTTCTCGACGGGTGCGTAGTTGAGCTCCTGGTCGCCAGCGCCCTTGAGGCCGACGTAGCAGTCCGCTCGGTACTTGTCCGTGATCTGGAACGGCGTGGGCTTGAGCATCATTCCGTGGGCATCCACACTCGAGGCGAGCGCCGCCACGACCACCACAGCCGCTGAGATCTTGGAGGCCGACCACATTTTCGTCCTTTGTGGAGTCGAGGGGATCAGTCGTCGGATTGGATTGTGACAGGCAAGAGCATGCCACGGGGAGGAATGATGATGGTGAGACTGGCGACTTGAACGCCTTGGTGGCGAGAGAGAAAGAGAGAGAGGAAGATATTGTACCGGCAGAAAGACTGGGGCGGCCCATCTCACCGAGAACAGGATGTGGCTGTTCGTCCGCATGGTGCAGCGAGATTGGCGCTTTTTTGTGCATCTCTGCCGCTAAAGCAGCTGGTTTCGCACGCGGGTCGACTGGCTCGATGAGGACTCTGTCGGACGTACTTAGCCGGAGTGTGGTTTTAATGGAGATGTCTAGAGCCAAAGCAACTTCAGACGATCGCCAGAACTTAAACTTGCGTGCACGACGTCTACGTGTCCGGGGAGATGTGGATCCGCTGTGCCATTGTGATTACCAGCACCGACTGAGTTGGTGCGCTGGGATCAATGCGCTATGCGCTTCAGTGGAAGCAGCTGGGCGGCCTCAATGACTCTAATGTAAAGTTCAGAAATCCAGCGCCAGCTGGATAATTGGATTGTTCGCCATCACAGCAGTTTCGATCTGCAAATCGCGTCCTGATGAAAAATGCGCTGTCCAGAGCGACTGATACAGCTTTGAAAACATTCACAAAACAGAGAAGGGACGCGCTAGAAAGCTCAAACTAGCTGTTTGTGTTCTTTTAACGTTCAAGGAGGGCGATATTGTGGCCCAAGAGTCTCTTGCTACGCTTCGCATTGTGCCAACATTGCGGTCGAGCCCGATGGTACCCTTTGCGCTGCAGCTTGCAGGAGGGCCACGGGTGTTTCGATCTTTGCGCCCTCGAGAGATCCTCATGACGGACCCTTACGTCAATGCTGAAGTCTTCCTTGGCGCGAATCACTGTGTGGTAGCCATGCCCCAAAGGGCTTTCACTGTGACTCACTGCGAGTGAGAGTACCACAGGAGGGATGACCTAGCTCGTAAATCCATGGATTTTCACTAGAGCCACTTTTGTTCCGCGCCGCCGGATGTCCGGATGTGGGGAATGATCCCAGCTGGCCTCCAGCTGGTATGCAATCACCAATATACCCTGCCTGCCTCAACGGAACGATATTATCCAGAACACATCGCTGTCAACAGGGACAAGCCAGCATCCAGTGAGGCCATCCAGCGCGCTCGTGGCTTTGCATTTTCCAGACTCATTCCGCATTCTTCCCGGTCCTGACCAAAAGAGCACAATTCAATATGGTGATGACTAAGTTCTTTCTCGGCGTTGCCGCGCTCTCGGCGCCGCTCGTGGCCGGCCACGGGTACATGGGGCTGCCCGTGACTGAAAGCCGTGCCGGTGATAAGACATCGCCGGTCAGCACGATCAACAGCTCGCAGTTCAAGGCGCCGTCGGGCATGTCGTTCACGACCGACCCCGAGTCCAACACCAAGGCGTTCACGGCCTGGATCAAGTCGAGCGAGTACAAGTCGCTGAGGGACCTCATTCTCAAGAAGGGTGGTAATGCCGGCGAGTGCGGCAACACCCAAGTCGGTGCCCCGCAGCCGCTGCCGGCGGCAGTCGAGTGGACCCACGGTGCGAGCGAAGGTTTCACGCCGTCCCACCAGGGCCCGTGTGAAGTCTGGTGTGACGACGAGATGGCGTTCCATGACGACAACTGCGCCAAGAACTTCCCGGCCGCGCCCGCCAAGCTGCCGTACGACAAGTCCAAGTGCGAGGGCAAGAAGAAGCTCGCGACGTACTGGCTCGCGCTCCACTCGCCCGAGTGGCAGGTGTACATTGGCTGTGCCGCGCTCGAGAGCCGCTCGGGTGGCGGTGGTGGTGGTGCCACGTCGCCGACGCCAGCCAACTCGACGCCGACGGTCAAGCCTTCGACTCCGTCGGCTCCTGCCCCTGCTCCTGCTCCTGCCCCCGCACCACCTGCCGGTGGCGATGACGACTGTGACGATGACCTCCCGGAGCCGGACTGCGACGATGACCTACCGGAGCCCGACTGTGACGACGACCTTCCGGAACCGGCCGACAAACCGGCGCCTGGTGGCAACGGCGGTGGTGCGCCCGCTCCCGCTCCTGCGGCTGGTGGCAACGGTGGTCGTCCTCCTGCTCCTGGTGGCAACGGCGGTCGTCCCCCTGCTCCTGGTGGCAACGGTGGTCGTCCCCCTGCTCCTGGTGGCAACGGCGGTGGTGCTCCTGCTCCTGGTGGCAACGGTGGCGGTGCACCCGCTCCGGCCCCTGCCGCTGGAGGTGGCGAGGTCGGTGGCGACGCCGACTGTGACGACGACCTCCCCGAGCCGGACTGTGCCGACGACCTCCCGGAGCCGGACTGTGATACCGACCTCCCAGAGCCGGACTGTGACACTGACCTGCCGGAACCCAAGGGTGGTGACTACAGTGGCAACGAGGCTGACTCGCCTTTCCGCCAGCGCAGCTTCGAGGGCTTTGACGCCATCGACGAGGACGGTGGCGAGGACACGCCGGGCAAGGTCTCCACGGGCGAGTACTAAGCTGCTCTCAGCATATTTTGGCTGGTCTGGACTCGTCACGTTTCTGCGTATCTTTCGTCGGTGTTAGCTATTTCTTCTAAGCGCCACCCCCGCCACGGCCACCACCATTTTGTGACATCGCAATCTCCATACAGTCCCACACATTGCGATGATGTATTTAAAGTTAAAAGTGTGGTTTATGTTTCTTCTCCATCTTCTTGTAATGCACTGTACACGCGCTGGCCTATTGGTGTTGGTTTCCCAACGCTTAGTTTCCCAACAAATCGGTTCTTCCTAACAAATATGACAGCACCATTCGCACACAAAGTCGCGTGTTGGAAGTTGGGAGCCGCTTTGTTGGACAGAACAAAGCTGAAAGTCCCAACACTCATCTCATTCCAACAACATGGCGATAGAAGTCGTTCATAGGGTCGTCGTCTCCTCCGTGGTTCTATCCCCCAATACCCTGTCCACCAGTCGCTGGACCTCGCTGCGCATTTCTGGAGTTATTGCCGCACTTTCCTGGAGCCTCTTGATCCCATTCACGACGGCGTGTTCGCCCTCAGTGAGCTTGGCTTTCAGATCCGCCACGGCAGCGATCCGCTCCACCAACGCCAGCGCATGCTTCAGCCCCACAGCACCCAGCATCCACTCTTCCTCGCCTCCACCATGGCTCACCTGCAGTTCCAGGCACTGTGCGACCACGGTAATCGCGCCAGCGCCGGCCAGCGACCGCACAACGTCCTCATGCTGACTCCACTGGACCAGCAGTTCGATCGCGAGACTTGCCCTGTCACTAGTCGTCGTCTTGGCGTGGAAAAGCAACGCGCGGAAGAGCACGGTCAGGCACTGGGATGCCGCCTTGGACTGGTCAGTTTGGGCGGCATGCATGACTCGCAACTTGTTGGCGACCTGCATCAACACCACCACCACGGATTCTCTGGACGCGACGCTCGTCAGCACTGCCATGAAGGCCTGGACAAGGCCAGCGCCCATGGCGACCACGAGGTTTCGCCTCTCCCTGTGGATGTGTGACCGCGAGTGCCCGTCGAGTAGCGACACGACCAGCGACGCCGCCGCGAGCTGTTGTTCCTCGGGTGCACCGCTACGCATAACGTCCACGTACGCGAGCAGCTTGTCGCTTACCTGGAGCCTGGTTTTGACGTGGGTGCGCGAGATCTCCCGTAAAAGCTGGAGGATGCAAGTCAAGACTCGCGCGTCGCACACGGTCGGGATCACCACCTGGGCTAGCAGCACGCCCATGAACGCGCCTCGCTGCGTGGATGCCATGGACGAATAGTACAACGCCACGGGCGCGTGGTCCAGCAGATATAGCAGCAGCTCTAGTGCACGCGTTTCGGTATCTTTTCGGTGGAGACACGCGACACACAGAGCGAAGACACTGGCACTTACGGCGGTGTCATGCAGTGGGATCTCCATCGTCAGCAAGGTCTTCAAGGACGCTTGCTTTTGCTCCGTGTCTCCCTCGAGGTACGCAACCACGAGAGACTCGACCGTAGCTGGCGCTGTCACTCGCAGCCAAAATGATGCAGCTCGTGCCCACACGAACAGCGTGTCGCTGTCACTGGAGCCCTGTGCCTGCGTGAGTTTCGCTTCGAGTCCAGCGTTCAGCAGCTGCGTGCGTTCCACGGGGTCATTTAGTCGACCGATCATCGTTCGAAGCTGAAGTACCTGGGAAACTGAATCACCCTCAAGCACCGCCGTTGGATCTATCGCCGTGGACGGGTCGATCGCCAGGAACGTCTCGTCGTCCTCGTCCTGGTCTTCCTCCTTCTTTTCTTCCATCAGAGACCACTGGCGTGAAGAACGATGCAGCCACCGATTCGGCGTCCAGCTCAAGCATGCCACTTTCACTGCGACGAGCTGCGGGTTCGCAAACACGATCGCCTGGACCGCGCGGTGGCGTCGCGCAAGAGACACAAGGGTCTCGCGCAGCTGCTTGCGGATGCCTTTATAAGATAGCGAGGCCTTTCGCTTCTCCACAGTCCCATACATAACCATGAGTGCTTCGGGGGCCCCGCTGTCCAGTACGAGTGCAGGCGGCGCCTCCCGTGCGAGATTACATAGCAGTTTGACGATCTCGACGCGGAGCGCGTCTCGGTGTGTGCTTTCTGATACGACGTCGGTACAGAACCGCACGACGTCGGCCTGCAAAAGCAGGCGGCTCATGTGTGAATGCCCGACGAGCTTTCGGAGAGCCTGCACGGCGATACGATCTCGGGAGTAGTCGCCCATCTGAATCAACATGAAGACGCCACGGAGGATTTCACATAGTCCCGTGGCAGTCAATAGAGAGCTCACCAGTGCCGCTTCGAATTGGTCCATGAGATCGTACCTACTATCCGCTGTAGCTCCTGGCAGAGGATCTGACAGTGCAGCCGTGAGCGGCTCGAAAAAGAGATCGACCACGCCGAAGCGAACAAGATCGTCCACTCGCACGTTGGCCTCAGCGACCTCCCTTGCCAGCGTGAGCAGACCGTCTGCCGTGGAATCGTGACGGTGACGGAAGCGATCCATCAGGTCCCGCAGTTCTCTCTTCCTCTCCTCGTCCTCGTCGTCCTCGTCGTCCGATGGCGACCACTCGTTCATCTCAATGAGACAAAAGCCGTCGACTTCGCGGGCGAATGGGTCGTCATTGGTTTTCGTCATTGGCGCGAGAAGACCGCTGCAGTGGACACTCATGCTCCAGCGGCGTTTCGCCTGTTGAGCCCACGGATGCACGCGGTCGCTTGTGATCGCATCCAGGAGACTCTCGACGTTGGCGTTCTCCAGGAGAGGCTTACGACACGACGGAATGGTCACGAGTGCGACCACGGCGTAGGTCGCTTCGATCTGCGCCGCCACTGCGCCGTGTTCAAGCAGCCGCAGCACGTGGGCGACGATCGCGTCAGTCGCTGGCGTCTCCGTCTCCCACGCCGGTTTGTCGGCCGCGAGGCTTGTCACGAGCCGCAGCGCGGCAGCATGCTGGTCTACCTTGTGGTCCCCATCACGTAGCATCTCTTCGCAAATGGCCAGCAGCTCCACCACGGGCACGAGCTCGATGTTCTCGGGAGTGTCCTTGCACGCTGCCGCCAACGCATTGGCCGCTGCGGTCTTTTCGTTCGGGCTCGTGGGCTCGCGAAGCATGTCGATGAGGTCGTGCACGCAGCCTATCATGGCACGCAGTGATGCGTGGCGCCACCAAACTGGGTACAGCAGTCTCATGAGAAGGATCTGGAGATCCCGTGGTTCCGACCGCCGAGAGAGCACAAGCAGTACGGTCGCATGGGCGTCCATTTCTAGTTTCACGAGTTCTCGACTGCCGGCCGACACGACGGCGACTACATTGAGGATGCGCAGCATGGACATGAGGAGCTCGTTGTGTTCTTCCAGCTTTCCAATGACTGCTTTGCCCACAATGTAGCGGCACGCTGACACACAATCCCACACGATGCGGTCATCGATGAGCGCCTTGACAGGATCGCCCTTATGGTTCGGAGCGGCCACCCACTGGCACACAATGTCCCCCACGAGCCGCGCGGCCCGCGGATGGTTATGCGTCGACATTGTTGCCTGCGAGACGAGTTTTTGCACGAGCCGCGGCACGGGCTTACTGTCGTAGTGAGAATCGACCGCGAGTGAGCGCACGAGCTTGACGAACTGGGTACACGCACGCTCTTCGCTCTCCATGGTCGCGAGCATCGAGAGGAAGAGAGGCACGTAGACGGCGTCAAACGCCAGTGACGCGCACGCCGACTTGTCGGTGAGTAACAAGATGATCAGGTCCGTGGCGAGCGCCTGCTCGTCGTCTGTGCCGCTGCCCAGCACGGACAGCCCGTCGCGAAGCCGACGTGCGAGGAGGTGGCGACGCGCGGCACTGCCCTCGGACGCGTACGTGCACAGACGATGGAGCACGTCCGTACGGTGTCCACGCTCCAGTCGCTGGAGACTCTCGAGAAGCTCGTCCAGCTCGACATCGCCACCGGCGGCGAGGGGCATGGGCATGGACCGGCGATCGTCTTGCGGTTGAGCAAGAGCTGTTTCGAGCGCCGCAGCGGCGGACGTGAACGACGTGGGCGGCGAGATGGTCGTCGGGGAAGAGATCACCATGGCCCGTGGCCTCCTTCGCGTGAAGATCGCCGGTATGGCCGGTAGGGCGGTCGATGGGTATATCGTGGCTACACTGTCGGAGGCAGTGTACCCACAATTTGCTACCTGATATATTATATTTCATAATTGTATCTGTTTGTACAGGTATTTGTTTATCAGTAATTATTGTACGTTGAACAATATCGATTATCATATATGAAAGTATATGATATCATAAGTTATGACCCTTGGTGCCGAGCAAAATCCCAGCGAGTTCCTCTATCCGCCCGTGACGAAAGGTGCCTAAAAGGACTAAGCGACCATCACTCTCGGTATGAGAAAAGTTCTTCGATGACCATCACTCTTTCCACCCATCTGGTAGCTCCTGGACTGTTCTTCTTCTCAGCAGCTGATGACGTTTTCTTCCACAATCGAAAAGCTCCGCTCGCCAGCAACGGCCCAGCGCACCCACATCCTTCGTACCCCCTCGCGCTGGCCCAAGGGATCCGCACACACATCCACAATTCCATCCAAGGTACAATGGGGAAGCAGCCCGAGCCCGAGGAGCCGCTCACCACGCCCGTCAGTGAGCTTGACGCGGTCGACGCCGACGTCGAAGTGGCCGTCGAGCTCGATCTCTCGCTGCGCTGTGATGCGCCGGTGCCGTTTGATGATGTGGAGGCGACGCCGATCGTGATGTGCCAGATCTGCATGGACTTTTTCGGCTCGAAAGAGATCGTGCGCAACGTATGCGGGCCGCAGTGCCTGGCCGAGATCTGCTCGGACTGCCTCGTGCAGCACCTCACGGCCTCGGTGTATTCGTACTACCCTGGCGTGCTGCCTAAGATGCGATGCCCCGTGTGTCTCGTGGCGCTCAACAAAATCCAGTGGAAGCCATTCGTTGTGCCTGTGCCATCCACCGCAGAAAGCCACCAAGATGAGAGTGAAGAAGCGAATGACGGCGAAGATACCGAAGCAGAAGAACCGACAGTCGAGCAGCAGCAGCAGGCGGACCAAGACGACAGTGGCTGGGCGATGGACGACTCGCACGTGGTGGAGAAGTTTGAAGTGCTGTGCCGCCAGAGTTGCGGCTTCCAGGCGCCGTGCTGCCACAACACGGAGTATACCATGTTGGTGCGCGTGGACGAGCGCCGCGTCCACGAACGCATGTCCCTCAACCTGCCAACGTCACAGGCCACGCACGTACCACAGCTGGGTGTGCTCTTCAACGACTACTGCTTCCACCGCATTGAAGGCAGCGAGATCTATGACTTTGTCATGGACAAGTTCGGCGCGAATGCACCTGAGATCCTCGAGGTCATGCTGGAGAATATGGTCGACGACGAGCGTCGCGCGCACTTGCTGCTGCTCCATCTCTTCCACCACCCGGACACACACACGAAGTGCTGCAACTATGAAGTGTGCTTTAAATGCAAGGCGGCCGAGCACCACAATGGCGACTGTGGTGATTTCCAGGTCGACGAGAACGTGCTCGACTGTCCTGGGTGCCGCGTGACGCTGGTTAAGGTCGACGGCTGTGATACGGTGGCGTGTCTGTGCGGGTACACGATCGAGTGGCCCGCGGAGATGCAAAAGCAGCGGCTCCAGCGCAAGCAGCTTGCGCCGCTCGACGCACGCGAGTATCGACACTGGCGCGCGTGGAGCTACGCGCTGGAGCTATGCCTCGAAGACATTGGCGAGCTCGAAGCAACGCTGCGCCACCAGCGAATGCAACGCATGCTGCGACGCCACCGCAAAGTGCTGCAGCTGCTCGTTGATCGTGCGGTACGCCGTGCTCGGCTCAACATTTTGATTCGCCAACACGGCGAGCGACTTCGGCCACTGCTGCGCGCCCACCTCGAGCGACGCATTGCCACTACCGATCACATGCTGTCGAAGCGCTCGTCTCTCTGTGGCGATGGTGGACGCCTCAGCATTGCGCCGGCGGCGTAAACCGTGACCCGCGAGATCTGCTCGGTCTCTCTTTTTTTTGGGATTTCTTCCTGCATGTTCACGTTTGTATGCAGCCTGCCTGTGTTGGGTCGTTTCCGCTTCGCGACTGAGAGCATTCAGAACTAGGCCACGACGATTCTGCGCCCACCCACATATTTAAAGCCCCATAAACACAAAATGCTTTACTCGTCAAGCTGATCCCAGGGCAACGGCTAGGAATGGACCTTCCCCCGCAACGTTTCGTTGGAAGATCGTGATGCGGAGAGCTACGTTGTGTGTACCACATCAGACGTCTGATTCGGGTACTATGATTGGGCAAGTTTAGTCTGAGTCTGTAGCTCTTCGTGGCCATTCGTTCCATGCGCCTGTGGACACTGCGGACGCGAAGAGTGAAATGGGCATTCCCTCATTTGCCGCAGACTAGAGACAGCTCTGGCCCTGCGTTCTCAAAGCAATGTGCTGGGTATTGGCAGTCGTATATTCAGTAGTTAGTGGTGCATCTTAGGTGTTGGAAAATGACGATCATCTATCCGCTTCCTGACAAGCAAAAGCTGGAGGAGCTTCTACATGAGATTTCCGATTCCATCACATGAAACTCTATCGAGCCCTAAGTGGGGCGTGATAGCTTTAGTGGAGAGTGACCATGGATCCCCATGGATGCTGGCTCTGTGAATGTGTGGAGAACTTTCACATGCACAGCCTCGGATCTGCTGAGAACTGCATGAGGGGCTCCACACCAAACCAAACAAGAAAGACATGAGACGACTTTGCGACGAAAGCAATGGTATTATAATAATGTGCAAAACTATCCACTAGAGATCTCCCCGGCAGTTTTCCAGGCATGAACGGCCATTCCCACTCCTTTGGAGACGCGCAAACAGACGGAGAATCTACAGACCACGGGTGATTGCAAGACTACATGATCATTTGCGAGTGGTCGGAAAACAAGCGAATCCACTTAGCGGAGGAGACGCTCCAACACACGCTTCTTGTCCTCGAGCTCACGCAGCGTCGCGTCCTCGTGGTCCTCGAGCCAGTCACGAGCGTCGCGGATGGCGCTTTCGGTCTCCGTGTTGCCCTTCTCGCGGGCCTGCTCAATGGCGCGGTAGATAAACTGCTCGAGCTCGTTGCGGGCCTCAATCTTGCGGAGCAGCTCAGCATCGTCCTTCTTGAACTTCTCGGCATCCGACACCATGCGGTCAATGTCTTCCTGGGTGAGACGGCCACGGTTGTTCGAGATGGTGGTCTCGGCACGCGCACCCGTCTTCTTGTCGCGGGCCGACACGTTTAGGATACCGTTGGCATCAATCTCGAACGTGACTTCGACCTGCGGCTCGCCGCGCTTAGCACGCTCAATGCCCGAAATGTTGAACTCGCCGAGCTTGTTGTTCGAGTCGACGTGAGCACGCTCGCCCTCGTAGATGCAGACGTCGACCGACGTCTGGTAGTCCTCCTCCGTCGTGTACACACGCGTCTTGCGGACCGGGATGGCCGTGTTGCGCTTGATCAGCACCGACATGACCTTGCCGACCGTCTCGATACCGAGCGACAGCGGCGTGACATCGACGAGCAGCAGCGAGTTCGTGGCGTCGTTACGGATACCGCTGAGGATGGCGCCCTGTACGGCCGCACCGTACGCGACGGCCTCATCGGGGTTGATCGACTTGGACAGTTCCTTGCCGCCGAAGAGCGCCGACAGAAGCGACTGAACCTTGGGGATACGGGTCGAGCCACCGACAAGCACGACTTCGGTGATATCATCGGGCTTCATCTTGGCATCAGCAAGCACCTTCTGGACCGTCTCCTCGCAACGCTTGAAGAGGTCTTCGTTGAGCGACTCGAGCTTGGCACGCGTGAGCGTCGACGAGAAGTCGACACCTTCAAAGAGCGAGTCGACTTCGACGGCCGCCGACGTCGTGGTCGACAGCATGCGCTTGGCCGACTCACAGGCCGTGCGGAGACGGCGCATGGCACGGGCCGAGCCCGTGGGGTCGAGGCCCTTGTTCTTGCGCTTGAACTCCGTGACGAGGAAGTCGACGAGGTTCGAGTCGAAGTCTTCACCACCCAAGTGCGTGTCACCGCCCGTCGACTTGACCTCGAAGATGCCGTTCTCAATGCTGAGGATCGACACATCGAAGGTACCGCCGCCCAAGTCGAAAATGAGCACGTTGACACCAACGCCCGACTGGCCGGCGTTCGTGTCGAGACCGTACGCGAGGGCAGCGGCCGTGGGCTCGTTGATGATACGCTTGACGTCGAGACCGGCAATGGCACCGGCGTCCTTGGTCGACTGGCGCTGCTGGTCGTTGAAGTAGGCCGGCACCGTGACGACGGCCTGGTTGATGGGCTGACCAAGGTACGCCTCGGCCGTCTCCTTCATGCGCGTAAGCACCATGGACGAGATCTCCTCAGGCGAGAAGCGCTTGGTCTCACCCTTGAACTCGACCTCAATCAGCACCTTCTTCTCATCACCCTCGGCAATCTTGAACGGGAAGTGGAGCGCATCCTTCTTGACGATCTCGTCGCTGAACGTGCGGCCAATGATACGCTTGGCGTCGAAGACCGTGTTGGTCGGGTTGGACGCGGCCTGGATCTTGGCGGCCTCACCGATGAGACGCTCCTGGTCGTTGAACGCAACCCACGACGGCGTCGTGCGGTTACCTTCGCTGTTGGCAATGATCTCGACCTGGCCGTCCTTCCAGACACCGACACACGAGTACGTCGTACCAAGATCGATACCAATGACCTCCGAGAAGCCCTTCTCGGCACGCTTGGCACGCTCCTCGCGCTCCTTGCGGGCCTTGTTGATCTTGTCCTCAATCTCCATGCGCTTCATCTTGCGCGTGGCCTCGTCCATCTCAACACCGCTGATCTCCTCCTCCTGCACCTGGAGCGCGGCCTGCGCCTGCGTGATGCCGGCCTGGATCTGGCGGTTGCCCTTGTCGAGCGTCAGGCCCTGCGTGTAGGCCGACACGGCCTTGGCGTAGTTCTTGACGTAGAAGTGGGCGGCACCGAGACGCGCGTAGCCCTTGGCGAACTTGTCGTCGAGCTCAATGCACTTCTTGGCGTCCTGGAGCGCCGGCGTAGCCTGGCCGGCCGAGAGGTAGGCGGCCGAACGGTTCGAGTAGTAGATGACGTTGGTCGGCTCGTACGCGATGGCGGTCGTGAACTCCTTGATGGCACCGGCGTGGTCGCCGCTAGCAAACGCCGTGTTACCGCGCTCCTTGGCCTCGGCGCCGAGCTTGGCGCGCTCCTCCTGCGGGAGGTCCGAGTACTGGTCCTTCTTGGTGGTGCGGTTGCGACGCTTCGGAGCCATGCTGCTGAATGGAGGAGAGAGAGGTGTTCCTTTTGCGGGGAGTGCCGAGTTGGGAAATGCGAGCCACTCACTCCACAAGCAGTGGCCAGGCCCCAGCGCCAGCAGCCAACGGACCGAGCAAAAGGGGGGGGGGGCAGAGGCCAAGCGCGAGCCAAGACGAGCCACACGGTGGTCCGTGTTGAAGGCGGATGGCTCCAAATCACCCTGATTTAACAATACGCAACAGCCATGGTGCTGGATGGGGGTGCGTATTGCTATAGCGGTCGCTCCGATCGGGTGGTGAGGAAGCCTCGCCGGGAGCTCCCCTGGTCCAGTGAAACGGGATTGATGCCCGGAGCCCATCAATCCGCACCTCTCTCTATAAGAGAATTGAGGTGGAGACGCTACACAGCTGATAAAACCTTGTAACAAATATCGAGCAGGAACGGCTGGCCAGTTTGAGGTTTTATCAGTGGCCACGTGGCCTGTTTCTGTGTGCACCACTAAGTACGGTTTGGTCATGTCATCGTACTTAGCTGCTAAGTACGAATCGCATTTAGGAGGGAGAGTGAGCAGCTCCACATTCGAAGATGAGCGGCGGGAATGGGAATGGATCGGCCGACGTGCTGCCCGTGGACGTAAAGGTCGACTTCTCGGCGTACCAAGGAGAGAAGCAGCTCGCGGAGCTCGTCAAGCTCATCGACAAGGACCTCTCCGAGCCGTACTCGATCTTCACGTACCGGTACTTTCTCTTCAACTGGCCCGAGCTCTGCGTGCTCGCGCGCATCAACCAGAAGCTGGTGGGCGTCATCGTGTGTCGGCTCGAGCAGATCGGCGCGAGCGAGCAGCAAGCAGGAGTCTCGTCGCCACCGGCAGTGGGCCAGCACGATGGCGAAGACGTATCCAAGGTCATGACCGGATGGCGCGGCTACATCGCGATGCTCGCCGTCGAGAAAAAGTACCGCAAGATGGGCATTGGCTCGCAGCTCGCGCGCAAGGCCATCGATCTCATGATCGCCAAGAACTGCGACGAAGTCATGCTCGAGACTGAGATCACCAACAAGGGCGCGATCCGCCTCTACGAGAATCTGGGCTTTGTGCGCGACGAGCGGCTCGTGCGGTACTATTTAAACGGCGGCGACGCCTTCCGCCTCAAGCTCTGGCTCAAGTAAAGAACGTAGGCGTGTGGTTTGATAGGGACTGTCTAAATGAAGTGGAACGCCGTGCCCGAGGCGTTCACCTCGAGCACATCAAGCTGTTCGTAGAACTGGATGCAGGCCTTGAGCTGGTACTGCGTGTACCCCTTGCGCAGCACAACCGGTTCGACCTCGCTCAGCAGCACGCTCGTGAGCTTGCGTTCGTTCGAGTAGTCGAGCATGACGCGGTAGATCTTGGAGGCCGTGTCGCTCGCGCTCGTGGTGCTGCCCACGCGGCCGCCGGGTCCACTGCCGTTGCTATCGTCCTGCTCGGTCAGCGACGCCTTGGACACGTAGACGAGCCGAATGGCCTCGTCCACGTCCTGGGTGATGACCTCGGTCGCGAACCGCAAGCGTGCGAGCGACTGCGAGAGCCGCAGGATACTCAGCAGCTGCCGCGCCGTCATGGCCGTCTGCGCGTGGTTGGCATTGTCGCCAGTATTGGATCCGTAATTACGCGTGAGCCGCTGCTGGCGTGCATGGTCGTTGGCGTCCTGCTGCCGCAGCGAGACGTAGGCCTCGACAATGTAGCTGCACAAGTGCTCGGGAATGGTCGGCTCGTACTGCTTGGCGATGGCAATAAAGTACCGCAGCACATCGGCGCGCACGGGTTCGAAACTCATGTCGGGGTTCTTGGCAAACCGGTGCACGTACGTGACGTGGCGAGCGAGCGCTTCGTCTTTTTCGTAGTTGGCAATGTCGAGAATGAGAAAGAGCAGGTCGAACCGCGAGAGCAGCGCGTTGGGCAGGTTGATGTTCTCCGAGGCACTGAGCCGCTTGTTGTAGCGTCCGTAGATGGGGTTGGCCGCCGCGAGTACCGACGTGCGCGCGTTCAGCGTGGTCGTGATGCCGGCCTTGGCGATGCTCACGGTCTGCTGCTCCATGACTTCGTGGATGGCCGTGCGGTCTGACTCTTCCATCTTGTCGAACTCGTCAATGGCGCAAATGCCCATGTCGGCCAGCACGAGCGCGCCACCTTCGAGCGTCATCTCCTTGGTCATCGTGTCGCGCACGACGGCGGCCGTGAGACCGACGCCGGAACTGCCCTTGCCCGTCGTATACACGCCGCGTGGCGCGATGGTTGCAATGTGCTTGAGCAGCTGCGACTTGGCCACACCAGGATCGCCCATGAGCAAAATGTTGATGTCGCCACGGAGCCGCATGCCTTCGTCCATGCGCTTGGTGACGCCGCCAATCATGAGCAGCAGCAGCGCCTTCTTGACGTCTTCGTGGCCGTAAATCTCGGGCGCGATCGACTGCGACAGCATCTCGTACATGTTGCCGCTCTCTTGGAGCCGCAGCACGGCATTCTCCATCTCTTCGCTCGACTCCATGGCTGAGTACCGCTTCTTGTGGTTGGCCACGTCCGTGGCCTCGAGGTACGTCTCGGTGATGAGCCCCATTTGCATTTGTCGCTGCGCCGAGTACGGCATGGGCAAGAAGATGCCGCAGATCGTGACGATCGCGCCGGGCTCGCACGTGCGCGTGAGCTCGCCCCGCAAGTAGACGGTGAGAGAGCGTGGGATGTGGCCCATAGGCACCTGGTCGGGCAGCTCCTGGAACTTGACTTCCTGGTACTTGTCGAACTTGCTCGCCTTAGTCTGCAGCAGCAGCCGCCCCATTTGCTGGTTCGTCTTGCAGCGGTCGCTCGGGCATTGCACGATCGGCGTGAACTGGCGCGAGTTGACTTCCTGGTACACTTCGTACGCGCACGCCTCGCACGTGTACGTCGCGACCGTGATCAATGGCTTGACGTTGGACACGCGCGTGACCATGCCCTTGATCCGCACAAGCGTCCCCACTTTGGCGGCGCGTACGTCACGGATCGGCACGGCCTTCATCTTGACGCCGGGCACGAGTCGCACTTCAAAGCGGCGCATAAGTGCCGGTGGGAAAATGCTGTTGGCGTTTGCATTCTCCGTGCCGAGCGTCGTCTGCTGCTGCTGCTGCGCGAGTTCCTGCGCGCGATGCGTACGCAGCACGTCCAGCACGTCTTGCGCATCGGCGATATCGCGAGTCGGCGGCGGGAGGTTCTCGTCCACGGCCTCGGCAAACAGCGAAATGTAGCGGCGCGAGTTACCCACGACGCGGCGCACAAAGCTATCGTCGTTTTCATACTACATAGCCAGTCGAAGAGAGAGAGAGAGAGAGAGAGAGAGAGAGAGAGACGCTGTTAGGAGAGGTGAGAGAGTCCAGACGAGAGCATTTGCGTGGACGTACGATCTGGAGATCGTCGAGGGAGATGGGGATGGAGGTCCGCTCCCGGTTCGCGACCTCTTGCTGCACACCATACCGAGTCAGTATCCACTCTATGGATCCAGTAGAAGAGCTTGTTGTTTACCAGCATGCGCTTGTACTTTGGCGCATCGGCGTCGTCGTCCAGATTCGATCGATAGTTCAACAGGAAGGCGACACATTTCTCTGCATATTCCACCACCACACAGTCAGAACACCATGTTGTCTTCACTTCGCTGCCTAATTCCAGCGCGTACCTTTTTCCTCGCCATAATCGACACCAGTCGAGCCGGAAACGGTCCGGTCGCCAGCACCCGAACCGGCCACGGCGTTGTTGACGGCATTGGGCGTACCACCAAAGGACGAGCGGTTCCCGCCGCCCGACCCAAAGGACGAGCGATTCCCACCAAAGCCGCGGCCGCCTGATCCACCGGGCGTGCCGAAACGGGGCGCTGGAGACGGCGTCGACATGCTAATAATGTGTAGCTGCTCGCGAGCGAGGGGCGATTTCGAGTTCCCGCGCAAAATGGGGCCGTGAGACCATCACTCTGGCGGATTTTATTCAACGAAACAGAAATATACAGATATTTGGATTTTTCTAGTGGTTAGAAACAGTAGTTTAGATATTTAGAAATCACTCTAAAGAGAAAATGATGGTCTTGCAGCTCCTCGCAGGAAAACATTCGAAATGGAATGGAGCGATACACCTATGGATTTTCCAGTGGCCGCGATTCAGGTGCTGGTGCCATTTTAACATATAGTCTACAGGGATTTTACTCAGCACTTTGCACGTGCCTGTGTTCGTTTGGGTGTGGGGGCATGTGCAGCGTTCGCTTGCGACCGCGACGCTTGTGCGCCTCAGCACCCATTGCCGCCGGCGAACCGATGGCACGTCGTGGACGTGAAGATGGACATAAAATTGGACGTGAGCGACGCGAAAAAGATCGCGCCAAAGAACGAGAAGATGAGCACGCCCGTGAGCTTGTGGGCGTGTCCGTATCGCTTGAGTTCATTGGCCTCGAGCTTTTGCCGCGGGAGCAGCGGCAAGATGGCGAGGTTCACGGCGAGCCGCAGTCCGAACTTGACGAAAAAGCTGATGGCGACGTGCCACCGCACTGTGGTCGTGTCGCGCTCCATGTCGGCGTCGTAGACGCTGAAGGCCGAGCCAATGACATTCGACGTCATCGTCATCACGGGGATCGCGAGGTTGTAGATAGTCGTGACGAGACTGTAGGTCGAACTCTCGAGTCCCGGTTCGGCGATCTCGACGATGACGACAAGCCGCACCATCATGGCGAGCGCGTCAAAGAAGCCGATGAACTGGTCCTTTGTGAGGTAGAAGAACTTGTTGCGGTAGACGTCGAAGACCGTGACGAGCACCGACGGGAGACCAATGGCCGTGCCGGCGACCACGGACACGACCATGATGGTCCGCCAGTTGGTGTTGAGCAAATGGTTCCGCATCGTGTACGTCGCGAACGCGTACACACCCGAGTTGATGCAGTAGAAGAGGCTGTTGGAGAGCGGATCCATGTGGAGCCACACTTCGTTGATCGTGTTGGACGGACTCACGTCGAACGAGAAGGTGAAGAACTGGATGAAGCCGTACACGGTGATCTGCCACGTCGCGCGATGGCGCATGATGCGGCCGACGCCCCGGAGTTGCTGCCGCAGCGGCTGGCCGCCGTCAACAACGCGCACCTCTTGCAGGTTGAATCTCGTCGCGACTAGTGCGACCATGCCCACGACCGTCAAGCACCCAAAGAGCACACCGAGAGGCAACGAGGCCTTGAAGTGGCCGCCGTACTGGTCACTGTTGAGCCCGAGCGCGACGATAAGCGTGCCCACGAGCTCGGCCGAGAAGCGCACGCCGTAGATCATGGTCTGGACCTGCCCGCGCTGCTGCTCGCTCTCGCGCTGGGCGTACTCGACCATGAGTCCATCGCACGCGACGTCGGCCAGCAAGTACCCAATGGACGCGGCCATGAGCGGGATGACAAGCTTG
This sequence comes from Pythium aristosporum, assembly GCA_023337755.1. Lineage (NCBI taxonomy): Eukaryota > Oomycota > Peronosporomycetes > Pythiales > Pythiaceae > Pythium > Pythium aristosporum. The sequence continues at coordinate 21,543 of JAADXL010000316.1, forward strand.
GGACTTTGCGAGGACGCGTTGTCGTTCTCCACGACGCCTTTGCGTTTGTACGGCTCCACGGTCGGCATCAGCGTGATGACGCTCATGACGATGACCAGAAAGATCCAGCCAATGTAGATGTAGGGCTTGCGCCGGTACCCGTTGATGGGGCAGCAGTCGGAGAGAAAGCCGAGCGGGAACTTGAGGTACCACGCAAAGTTGATTAAGGAACTGGCGGCGTTGGACTGGTACCCTTCGAGATTGAGATAGATTTTGAAGAGCGGGTAGATGAGCGCAGGGAAGACGCCGTTAAAGATGCCGACGGCAAAGTAGTTGACGAGCAGACCAATGTTTTCCCGTGCGAGCAGGTTTACTGAGCCGCCGGGCTGCAGCGCCCCGGCGCCGCCTAGTGTGTAGTGCGTGTCCACCGTCGTGGTGTACCGGCGGTCGAGTCTCGGGTACTCGAGGCGAGACGAGCCGGCGTCGATGGGCAGCGCGAGGTACGTTTCGAGTTCGGCCGGCGTCATGGTCGACGTGTCCCGCATCGTCGGGTGGGACGACCGGAAGCTCGCGCTCACGGGCGGCGGCTTGTGCAGCGCGCGCTCTTCGAGCATGGCGAACGCCATCTCATGCTGCGACGACGTGAGCTCCGACGACGACGAGAGCGGGCTCTGCGGGGAGCGCGTCATTTCAGTGTGCACGCAATATTAATAAGTGTTTCGGATCGCCACGTCAACCGACGTGGGTGACGCCCGCGGCACGCGACGACGTGGTGTGGCGAACGGATAATGGCTTCTTGAGCTGCTGGCGTGACGGCGCGTGCCAGCCAGGACTCGGCTTGGCGACACTTCAGCGAGTTGCGTCACCAGCGGCTGGTGTGTGTGTCGACGATGTAAAAGACGCCAGGCGCGTCACAGACGGATGGACTGCGATTTGCCAAGTGGGGTCAACTTTTCACGGACGTCTTTTCGTACTCCAACTCCTGCGTGGAATTCGAGATCGGCGCCGCCGTCGCCGCGCCACTTGCCAACTGTGGGTCCCTCGCTTCTCTACCGAACTCCACCATCTTCTCGTACACTAGTAGGTGCCAGTGTTCTGCGAGGCCGTGTCTTGCGGTGGGACACAGCCGCCTCTTCTTCAATTCATGGGACTGTGGAGATGGAAGCCGCGGGAAGAAGAGGGCACTTTACCCACACAAAAATTCCGCTTGTCGTCAGTGGCACTCGTATCTTTTCCAGAACAAGGTGAGATAGTTTCCACGGGCAACAGACTCTTGACTCGTATATTAGCACCCTGTTTTGGTCGTCTGTAAAACTAGTCAGAATTCTTCTTGACCTGCGGCGACAGGCGCCAGCAGGTCGGGTGGAGAATCACCACGAGCTCATGCGATCAAGTTGAGTACGCTGCACAACTGAAGTTCAGTCTGGACACTTCAGTCGAACTAATTTCGAAACACTGACGACGTCAGACTCCCACACAGGAGGGTTTCCAGAAGAACAAGCCATCGTGGGCGATCAGCCTCAGCCTTCAACCTCGTCGTTTTTATTGCTCGTGCGCCTCAAGATTTCAAACTATTAAAATACGTACTCTGTTCCATTCTCAGCCGAGTGTGAAGATATGAAGATGAATCGTGGTTCTTCTCCTGCAATCACTCCGTCATAAACTTGACGCGCCACGCAGTGACACTGACGGGGATGTGGACCGCCCCTCGCTTGATTGCTGTACAGAAAGCGGCTTTAGGGGCGTGGTCCCAGCTGGATTTTCGTCTCGTGCGAACCCGGCAGCACCTCTCCAGTATGTACACTCATTACACGACGCTCTCCGCCAGATCCCTTGCGAGCTCTCCACACTTCACGAGTGCATGAGTTCGAGCAACTCTGGTATCCACTCCAACTGGGAGGTTTGCAACGAAAACGCCTCCTTCACCCTTCGACGTGACCAACATGGCCTTCGTCTAGGAATCAGTTGAAGTTACCGGTGTTGCACGCCGCGATCTCCCAATCCTATTCGATATAGGCGCAGAAGTCTCTCTTCGTGGTGTTCTTCAACGACTCGAGCTGTGCAGCAAAGCTGGCGAAGTCTTCTCAGGCGGAAGAGAGCGTTCGATAAGCCATCCCGTGACTCTGTGAACTAGGTGGTAGGGACCACGGTACGAATCGCGTCTCGCGCTCGATAGTACACTGTAACGTTTCCTTTCTCTCAGTCTGTCGAGGCGCACGGAGACACTCGCGCATGGCCTATCGCAGTGACGCGCATGGAATCCATGATATTCAGTGGGATCATCCCTACAAATCTGTGACATGTGAAGCACCTCCTCACTGCACACGTCGCAGATATCTGACTACCAGCTGTTGTGAATATCAGCCAATCACATCGCCCATTACCAGATAAATATTTCAACCAATAGATATCCGTTCTGAGTTTCTTCCGCCAATTCTGAAAGAGCTCTTCGCGCAGAAGCCCGCGAATATGGACGCCACCATGATAATGCCGGCCGCGCACGCGTGAAATCAAGGATGGAAGAAGGGTACAAAGACAGTGCAAAGGACGTACGTCCCGTGGGCGCGTTGGAGACGCTGGGCGATGCGCTCATCGCGGCGTTCGACGAGGAGATGGCGCGGTGGCGCGGTGCCGCTCAGTCGTACTGCGCGACGCTTCGGGATGAGACCCATCGCTGCCGCCAGCCACAGCAGCACGAGCCGGTGCCGGACGAACCTCTCGTACTGGCGGGCGGTGAGTGGGGAGCTTTTTGCGATGGAGCCGGTGAGAGCAGTGCTGGTAGAACGGACTCAGTGAGCCAGAGCGATCCCTCGGCTTCCAACTGTGGGAGATCCGAACTGAGCCTCGCGGAGAAATGGGCCGAGCTGGAAGATTTGTTGACATCGATCCGACCAACGCTTGGCGGCCGCATGCGACCAGAGAAGAAGGTGGAGCCACTGTCAAGACAGCGCACGCGCCAACTGCAGCGAGACATTGACGGGTGGAGATTGCGATCCCACGGGCGGCTGAGAACGACTATGGAACTCGACACCGAGAGCGACTCGGTAGCCAGCCGACGCGCGCTGTGCAAGAAGACATTGGATGCGTGGAGACGCGCGGTGCGAGCGAAGGCTGACAAGAGAGCGAAGAACGACACTGCGCATCTCCACTGGCGCCAGTCCAAACAAGCGTCATGTATCCGAGCGTGGCGGTCGCGGTGTCTCCGCCAGCGCGTCCTACGAGATCGTGACGGGCTCGTGACGCAAGCGATCCGTTCTAACTGCCGGCAAATTATGTTACAGCGATGGCGGATAGCGTCACGATGGACAAGGGGCCACCGCCGACTGAAGCAGTGGGCCGACGTGCGTCGGTTGCACTGTGCCATGATCGCATGGCGGGAGCTGGTGGAAACTGTTCGACGTTTCAAGAGCCTACGCAAGCGATCCTTTACAAGACAGATTCGCGATGCCTTTGCCGTGTGGCGGACGTTTCGATCTGGCTGCCTCGTGAGTCGAGAACGAGCCCGACTCGCCCGCGAGTTCATTTTGCGTCGCCATTTCTCGTCTTTTCGTCAAAGAACGAGAATCACGCGAACGCGCCGTGCAGCAGTCGCGAGCCTCCGCCAGCGACATGCCGTCAAGACTCTTCGCTGTGTCCTGGAGACGTGGATTCGCCATTGTGAGTTCAAGAGAAAGACGACCACCGCGATCGCGTGGCGTCGCCACTGTCTGCAGAGTGCGTGCTTTGAAGCGTGGCACCTGCTTCACCGGTGCTACAACTACCACAAGCAAATCACGATGAGTGCAGATGTTCACTACGCCAGTTGCAGGACGAAGCAGCTCTTCCGAAAGTGGTGCACGTTTGTACGGCGTCGGCAAATGCAGCGGGAGGCGATCACGGTGCGTAACCACGTGCACTTTCTGAATGGATATTCTGATGAATGCTGATAGACTCTGTCTGACCTGGGTCCACAGAAGCTGACCAGGCAAATCCTCACGCGAGCGTGTCTGCGTCACCTACAACGCGCCGTCCAAGCCGACCGCGACCGCGGCCACCAGCTTCTCGTGTGGAAGACCCAGCGATGGATCTCCTCGTGGCATTGTAGGGCCCACACTCGACACAATCTCACAATCCGCTATCAAGCCACGCAGAGGCTACATCGCCGGTACACTCTTGATTGCATCGCGTGGACGCTGTGGCGAACAGCGTACTTCTCCAGACTGGAGACCAAGCGGTTGTTGCTAATCGCACGGCGCCACGTGCTGCAAAAGTGGTGGGGACGATGGAGAAATTACGAGCGTTGGAAGCAGACACGACACACGATGCTCGAGTTTGTGGAGGTCGCGTGGAAGCACAAGAAGCAACGTGAGACGATCCGGCGGTGGCAAAAGTTCTGCATCCAGAACGCAACACAGAGGGCCAAGCTGGACGTGAGTACGCACTATCGCAATCTCGCATTGTGCACACGCAGCCTCTACCGCTGGCGACTCTGGGTCCGAGTGCTTCACAAGACTCGCCAACGTGACGCCATGGCTGGCCAATTCTACGCTCGACTCCTCCTGCATCGCTGGTCCCGCCGAGCTCAATTCGAAAAGAGACGGGACGAAACGCACTCCATCCAGATCCTCCAACGGCATCCACTGTGGCTCGTGCGATCGTCGCTCGCGACTTGGCGGCGGCACGTTACCTCTCGCATCTCCAGTCGACAACGGCGACTCTTCCACGTGTGGCGTGGTCATTCAGCCCGCCTCGCTCAGCTGCATACGGCTCATTTGCTCAGTCGATGGATGTGGCTCCGCCGCTTGTGGGTGCGATGGACCAGGCACACAATCGGTCGGACGCGAGCTCGCACGGCGTCTCAACTGCTTCTCCTCAAGTCACGACGAAATGTGCTTGAACATTGCTTCCAGGGCGTGTGGCGAGCAAAAGCACAGCGGTCCCGTCAAGCAAGACTCAAGCTCCAGTGCGTCTTGATGACCACGACGAAGATAATCTGCTTGAAGCGCTGGCGCCAGCAAGTCGCCGTAGAGATTCGAGCTCGACGAGCGGCCGACCACTATCGCGTGGGGCTTTGGAAAAGGTATCTCCAACGCCTCTACCAGTACACTGTCCTGCGTCCACGAGTATTCCGCCATGCTCGTGTCGTCCGCATCCAGTCGCTGGTCTTCACCACTTGGAAGAGACAACTCGCGGCACAGTGGAGTCAGCGGGAAACGCGCAGCCGTCTCGATTGCTGGAGAAAGCACCGAGTTCTTTTGCGGTTCTTAGCTCGCGTCACCGTTCGACGACAACGCGACCGACAGCTCCGTGACGCGGCTGCGTTTCACCGGCGCTACCTTCTCGCGCACATGGTGGAGAAATGGTCGCGGCTCACCACCAGCCGAGCGACCTGTCAAGCAGCTGCAAGCCAGATTCGCGCGCGGCGGCTGGGACAGATATTCGCTGGTTGGCGCCACGCGTTTGCGCGTTCCAATTTTGTGCGGGCACTCGAGCGGCAGTACGAGGAGGCGTGGCGTCGGCGGTGCTGGCACCAGCTCATCCTCGCCATTCAGCAGAGACAGGAGGCTCGCGCAGTCTGGCTGTCGTCACTCAGTTCGATTCTCAAACGCAAGGTGTTGAGTCGGTGGCGTCAGCTCGTCGATTTGCGTCGCGTCGCGCACGCGGCCGCCGATGGTCTCTTACTGAGGATGCAGCAGAAGCTGCTTCAGGTCGCGTTGGACGAGTGGGTCCATTTCACGACCGTCCGCGCGTTCGTGCATCTCCGCGAGCGGCGAGAACACTACAGGATCCAGCGAAAGACACTCCACTGTTGGAAAGTATACGTGCTGGCAGCGTGCCACCACCGACGATGCGATGAACGCATCGTCAGTCGGGGATTTCACGCATGGAGAAAGTACGCGCTCATGAAGGAAGCCGCTCGAGCAATAAAGCGGCGGTTTGGGGAGATCACTTTGGGTGTTGCCTGGAAAACGTGGCGACTCGAGTTCTGGATCCGCCAGTCACAGTTGACTGCCCGTGTCGAGATCTTGCGACGCTGTCTGAACGTGTGGAAGTCTTGGCAGTCGAAGAACGGTGCTTCAACGACCAAACAACGCATGCGACGTCCATCGGCGTTTGACGAGGCGCGGTCACTCCACCACGCCGCCAGCTACCAGAGGCTTTTGGCACGCAGAGTGGTCCACGCTTGGGCCCTGGCGGCGCAGACCCAGACCAGGCAGCGCCAACGTGCGAAGAATTCTTCACCAGTAAGACGCGTCCCTCGCCTGGAAGACTTCAGGATTTCCTCATCACGTCAAGACCACTGGCTGGGATGCGATAAGGACGAGTCATCCAGCAACCGATGCGATCAAGAGAATGTGAATCCCAACGCACGACCAGGCACTCGGCGTTCTGTCCTCCACCAGCCGCTCCAGCGCGTTCGAAGAGATATTGATGACGTGGAGGCGATGGCACTAGAATTCTGGTCAATCCGCGTGCTGAACAATGCTTTCCGTGGCTGGCGATCATTGGTCGCAATAAGTGGCAGCCACATGATGAAAACAAGAGGCGCTGTTTGATTGAGCGACTGCAGACCGTCTGGAGGAATGAAAGATATTCAGCAGTCGATGACAGTTCTCGAGAGTATCGTTCCCCGTCGCATCGGTCGGTTTTCTAGAGATCGCACACATAGGAAGATATGGCGTCGAGTCGAGATGGCGCTCACGTGGATGAAGCTCCAGCGGACTGAAGTCTTGACTTCAGCTTGTGGATGAAAAAAAGGTAGCTTGTCGCCTCTATCCTCAGTATCATGCAAGGAATCCCCCTCACGCGATCTGGTGTAGCGGTGCTTATCGTCACCCAGTCACGAATATTTCAAGTCGATGCGATTTCTCGCCGTACCGTGACCTGCTTTGCACGGCGATCCGCTAGGCTCCGACTGGTTGGCTGTTCGATATGCAGGAGCCTACGACGTCGTCGACGCGACTGCAGCTTGGTCACTGGTATTTTTTTCTGTGATCGGTTGGAGGAAGTTATGGGCGTGGGCAGCGCGTTCCAGTTATTGCTTCGTTGCACATCACAAAAGCCGCGCGTGTGACCAATCAGCGACCAACCTGCTGCTCCACGTCGAAGTAAGTATCATCCATCATGGCAAATGCGTTGTGGTCGCATTACGAAGATGTGCCTTTGATTAATCCACGGCGATTCGTGCGCGTATGACCTACTTGCTTGCTTGGCTGCAGTTTGAAGATCTTCCAGCCCGCAGTTCATGGTTCCTCATTTTTGGGCGGCATTTCGGAATCTTCCTTCACGACTGGGTTTTCTTCTGTGACCAGGGCTTCATCAAACGACCGGATCTTCCATTGTGACCGAGTATCCTTCGTCGACTGGGTATCCAACTGCGACTGGGTCTTCTAGGTCGTACTCAACTCGCTCGCACAACTTGTTCAACTCGAAGGTGAAGGTCAGCTTCACCACCAGAGCTATCACGACTTGGGTGGCTGCAACGTCCCGCCATGCCATGGATTCGATGTTCCAGTAGATGAGCAACAAGACGCTGCAAATGACAAGCTGGCAAATGTACGCGACTCCGACGACTTGCCAGGCTGGTGGGAGAACGTCAACCACTTCCCAGACACACACGACCCAAGCAAGGGACATTACCGCTGAGGCGCTTCATTGTGTCCCAGACATCCTGCACCCGTCGGCCGAACCAACTAGGCCGTCTTGTTGAGGCAATTGCTGGTGCGCTCATCGCTCGCAGCGCCTGTTGAAGAGTTGCTTCCGCCATGCCGGACGCACGTAGCAGATCGTGCTGCATCCAGTCCAGCACCCGCTCTCGTGCTTGGAGTCCCTTGCGTCCTGCGTCCAACTGCTCACGCGCTGCACGTTGTGCCTCTGTATTTGCGACGGCATCTGCTTGTTTTCCGACTGGCGCTTCTCGATCTTTGGCCAACGCCGCGCGCTCTCTGGCCAGCGCTTCTCTCTCCAGCACGCCGCGCGCCACGTCGTCGCCGCTATCTCCTCGAGAACGCTGGGACCACATCATGTCGTCGCTCTCTCCTTCTTCTCTCTTGCGGTCGTGGGCGAAAGGGGAAATGTGGGGGGCGGGGAACTCGCGGCAACTTCAATCCCTGGCAAGCGGAATGAATGTCATTATACCGGTATCATATCGGTTTTGTCGGTATGCATTGGCCGAAACTGCCAAATGCCGTATTTTGATTGGATAAAATCATGTTCAACGATAGTGTGGATGCTTGAGAATGCGATGGGAGAAGATGGGGAAGCAATTATTTTATCTCCCCTTTGCCTGCTTCTACCGAAGAGGGACGGCAGGGAAAGGGCCTCTTTGCTCTGGTCGTGGCAAGCCCATTGACTAGAGCAGCCGTTCATCATGTGGGGTCTTCTTTCAAACAAAATCATGAGCAAGGCTATCGATGTTGAAAGTTCTCACTAGTCACGTCGACCTCCATCTCCATCCACTGCCTGTAACGCACACGAACCAGCGTTCTCCAGTCTGGCGATTCCTGGGTCTCTCCGCGTCTGTGAGTGGTTGTTCAGATCGTGCACTCGAGTAAAGGCAGCTCGGAGCCGTCCGGGTGGCCGCCCTTATCGATCGCGAGCGTCATGTCGATAGGGGTCGGCTGCAGCAAGTCCTCGAGCTGCCACACGTTCCAGTCGGACGGCGGGTCGTACATGGCGTCGAATCTCGGGACCTCGATCTCGTCGTCGTCGTCTTCCTCCTCATCGGCTTTGTCGAACATCTCTCCGTTTGGGATCAAGTCCATGAGATCCACGTCCACGTAGGCCGGCGACTCGGCCTTCCAGTCGTCGCTCAGGACGCTCGTCCAGTCGTCGTGCGCTTGCTCCTTGACGCGGCGCTGCGCGTAGCGCAGGATCGACTCGTGCGTAAACTGGCTGCGCGTCGTCGCGTCGACGCGGTGCTCGGGCTGCGAGACCTTGGTCTTCTGCTTGCGCAGGCCGCGCTGCTGGCGCTTGAGCTTCTGTTGGTATTTCTGCGCGTGGGTCTGCACTTGCTTGATCGAGCGCGTGCCCACGTGGTCGGTAATGAGCTTCCACGGACCGATGGGGTACATGGCCATGGCGTCCAGGAACCGCTCATGCTCGTCTGCCGACCACACGCCGCGCACCTCGCAGTGGCGCGTGTTGCGGTGCATTCTCTCCGCTTGTCTCTGTCTCCTGTCTCGACTGGGTAGTTGGGCTTGAGGGCTTGGTCGCTTCTTGTCGAATGACGGCATTGTGCGCGTGGCCTTGCGCAATCCGTGCCGGAGGCAAAAATGACAGAAGCGGCGGATAACGTGTGTATACCTGTGATAGCAGGTATACACACGTTGACAAATTACTATGGGCTTGAAGTATACTGTGGTGGCAAATGGAGTGGGAAGCACTCACGCTTTGACAATTCGTCGCCACAGTTTCAAGGAGTGATTGTAGTTATCCGTTCCGCCGTTGCCTGACCTGCCGAGTTCGTCGGTGATTGGCTCAGTTCACAGGAAGATGCGACATGTGATCTTGAAACCGAGGTGCCTGACCAGTGATGGGAACGCCTGTAGTGTCCAGGCGTTTTGCCATCACGGGTCAGGCACCTCAGTATTAATACGGGATGTACTAATACAGCCACTCGCCCTTCGCCATCTGGAGAGCTGCGTTTGAGTCAGGCAACCTGGCTGACTCAAGGAGCAGACTTCACAGCCGGGTCACTCATATCCTGGCCCAACATTTCGCTCTCATGCCGGCCCGGTCGAGCGGATCATGACGATCGCTGACGACAGCGATCTCATGCTCTCTTACCAGGTACTCGAGACTGCGTAGTGGGCAGTCTGCTGCGTATACAGTACTACTTTGCGGTCCGCTGGATCTCCTTCTACCGCTGCCGTCGGAGCCAACGTAAAGCCATGGTGCCTAAACGTCAGCTCCCTGCGGATACTAGACCGTCTGGCCCATCGCGTGGCCCATGGTGCTCGCACCTCCACGCTCCAACCGCCGGGTGCCCCGAGCAGCATTCGCTCCCGTCAGCGCGGCCTCACGTCCCCTTCTTCGTTGGAAGGTCCCAGGGCCCCCTGCGTCTGTGCCGTCCGTGAGGGTAACAACACAAGCGACACACCAGTCGTGCGGTCGGTCGTCGCGAGCCATGCCCATCGGTACCACCGACAACCAAGCCGAATACAAGGGAGTTGCCGTCAGTCTCCTCGCGACGCATCGGTACCAGCGGCCGGAGTTCGAAGTCGATGGCGAAATAGTGCCCTCGTGCTCTACCAGTTGCGTGGTGCCCCTACATACCATGTCGTGGACGGCATGATATGAGGTAGGCATCCCATAATACGTGTTGTGTTATTCGGAGGTGCCAGTGCCCCGAGTGATACAGTCCCATCATGGAATTCGAGTCGGTGGCTATGACTACAGCCCATGCAACTACCAACTGGCCTCTCTCTCACAGTGTTCAGATCTCGATGACGCTCCAGAGGGACGGTCTTTGTGCTTCGGTCACCCGCCGCTGGCAGCGGGGGGAAGGCAACTGTCCTAGAACAAAATGGGAAAGTCAACGCGGCAGTCAACAGTGTCGACCAACGACGGGCGTAGATCGTTGCTCAGATGGGCATGAAGGGAGACGTCCCCAGAGCGTGACGTTGGATGAAGCACTGTAGCGTATTCCACATGGAAACGCAGCAGTTGCCAACGCAGGCTCGACACCCATGATTGGGCAAAGCCTCGATCAAATTGGTCAGCTGAAGATCAGATTAGATGCTGTCTCTCCCTGGACAGCTCCTGTCCTCGAGGCAAGGCTGGCGATGACAGGCAGGGACAAGAAAGAGAAAGAGTAGAGAACGCAATTAACCGCGGACTACGCAAGTCCAAGTTGGCGACTTTGGGAGTTCCAGCTCCCACGACTGTGTTGCTTTGGTCTGTTGGTGTGGAGATACTACAAGCACCTGTGAGCTGGTGCGAGTAGCCAAGACTAATTTAGCGAGGGTATCGGCGCTACTCAAGCAGTGCACGGTAGAGTTTGATTCATGTGAGCTGGTTGAACGACGGCGAGACGACGCAATGCTCCGCGGTTTGTGCCCACCAACAAAATGGAGGAACGACAATCAACAATCAAGCGGCAATAATCTATTGAGACCGAGCGGTAACTCCTCAATGACGCCATAGCGCAAGGCGGCATCGCCTCGCGCGTAGGGGAGGCGTAGCATCCTTCGGCAGTTGATGTGTGTGATTGCTTGAAACTGAGCACTATTACTAGCAGAGTACGTTAAACGATTCCTATAGCTGAGAGCAAACCTCCTTAATCCTGCGCGATGCGCAAAACATGGCGCGTGCGCCATTCTCTGTAGTCCGACAGCAGGTAGCTGTCCAAAGTGGTGGTGTGCCTCCAGTTGCTAGGATGCGTCGTCTGCACACTGGCGTGTAAGTCCATGACAGCGTTGGCTTTTGCGTCGGCCATCTTGTTGAAGGCTCGAAGGTGATACTGCCATACCTCCATGCGTAGTTCGTCCGCGAGCCGCCTGGCCTCGCTGAATAGTGGTCGCAGCAGCTTGTTTCGCGGCGAGCGGTACTCTGCAAGCTGCCGAAAATCCAGGTTGCTCTCCCCGACAACCTCCACGGTCCACCCTCGTTCCCTCGCCTCTCTCAGTCCTGTGATCACGCTCCAGTATTCTGCGCGGTTGTAGGTCGTGGTCCGATGAGCGTAGGACATGCTCGCACTCCATTCCATTCTCGGGTTGGTCGCGTTCTCGTCCGTTGTGTGTAATAGCATCACTGCTCTCGAATCGCGTCATTTTTGTGATGATGATGGTGTTGAAGTACTAGATATGCATCCTGAACTAAGGTGACCCAAAGGACCCAATACGCATGCGCATCGTGTCCGTTGGTCTACTCAACATTACAGTACCCAAGCAGTGGGTAATCCCTGCAGTCGCTGGGCAGTGGATTGGTGGATTGAACGTATCTGTGGTATTCGTGTCGGGTGGAGTGGTTAATTGTGTCATTCTCGAACTCATCGCCAAGAGCAACAAAGCAACACTGCAAGCCCAGGGTGTGGTGAAGCGAGCAAGCACGGACGACGAACAGGCCCGATAGCCAAAGTCTTTGCCTCAC